>VMDO01009915.1:0-74494 GCA_007922755.1 Pedetes capensis | reverse complement strand
ATATATATATATATATATATATATATATATATATATGTGTGTGTGTGTGTGTGTGTGTGTGTGTGTGTGTGTGTGTGTGTGTGTATACACACACATATATACACATACACACATACACATACATATACATATATATACGTACACACACATACATACATACACATATATACATATATACACATATATGTGTGTATGTGTGTATATATACACACATATACATACACACATATATACACACATATACATACACACACACGTGTGTGTGTGTGTGTGTGTGTGTGTGTGTGTGTGTGTGTAGCCTGCAGTCATAGCACTGTGTGTGGCTTCTGATCCCATCAGGTCTCAGAAAGCTAAGCAGGGTCAGGCCTGGTTAGTTCTTGGATGGGAGACTGCCTGGGAACACCATGTGCTGTAGGCTTGGTAGAAGGACCTGGAAACCCATTCACAAAAAACAATCAGCCATTGAAAACCTGATGAATAGCAGAGAAGCACTGACAATAGTGTTTCATCTGTTGTACAGAGGGTCACTATGCTTCGGGCACCAACTCCTCCATGGCTCCTAACAACAACAACAATATACATGTAATTCCATTTCATCAGCTTCAAAGTGGGAATCTTTCATTTTCCCTTTTCAGAGAAACCTTGGAAGCTTGAGTAGAGGTATTGTTTTCCCCAGTGAGGTAAGTATGGCATCTCCCTAGTTAGAGGAGGCAATTTGAGGATTGAAGCAGATTTACTATAGAAAATCCTCAGCTGCAGATCTCTTGACTTCCACCAGCCACTTTCAGGGTTTTCAGAAAGGATCCAGCGATGTATTCATCTGATCGTAAATTAATAATCAATTTATAAAAGTGAAACACTTTAACCATAATTGTGTAACACCACTGTTATTTTCCTCCCTGCTTTCCTCTGACATGTTTCCCTTCTTGTCTGGTAAGATTTCAGTGGCAATGGATTTTTCCCTTTTTCTTCCTTTCCTTTCCTTTCCATTTCTTTTCGTTCCCCTCCCTTCCCTTTCTGTTTCCCTTCCTTCCTTTTTTTCCTTTCTTTCTTGCCTTAGTTAAAATTTTGCATTCTGTTAAGAGAAATTTGACTTAGAGACACAGTTTGTATTTGTGAGGAACCTCCAAGAATAATACAGTTATTGCTAATCTGAGTTTGAATGCCTTACAGGAATATTACTTCTGTCCAATGTGCTGACTTGGCATCATGCCGTGAGGATGCTGGGGTATAGAGGTCATGTTATGAAGCTGAATTAGTGAACTTGGCAATAAAGTATTTGGGTATTAGCAGAGAAATAATGTTTGAAATAGCTTGAGCTAGAAGATAAAAAAACTCTTGTAAACAGGTAAAATTGTAAAGGGCTGGGCTGAAAATAAGTTTTTGTAGTCAGTCTAGTCAAAGTGCAGGATCTCTCATATTAGAAATACATCTGGAAGATATGCAATTATAATAGCAGGAAATATATTTTAGTGGGAATTGTGTAAATAGGATTTTTTTCAGAATTTGGATGTTTATGGACATAACTTTGGAGAAGTATTACAAACAGTAGGTAAACCCCTGAGTGAAATGCATCTCACTCTCTCTGATCATATTGAGTGTGTCTGACGTCTTATCCTGAGGAAGCCTAGCATATCCTGAAAGAACTGCATGCAAAATTGCTATAGACATTAATAAGCAGCCACCCTCCAAAATATAACAAAATATACTAAAATTTCAATTAATTTTATATATTTTCAGAATTAATGATTATCTCAAGAAATATGAAGATTAAAGATAATGTCATATGTTGTATCACATAGTGCTAGGCATGCAAGTACTGTGAAAAGCATCTGCTAATTATTTTTTCAATACTGAGAATTTGGTGAAATAATGAGTCATTGACAAATAGCAACTATTCATTCTTAACAGTGCTCGCTAGTTATTTACTAAGCATTCCTTTGAGAAGCTTTCTATGGGAGATAGTGTGCAGTGACCTGGGGCATTTGAGCAATCACACATTTGTGCAGAAAAATTCTTCCTCTGTCATGGTAATATCCTTGATCTTAGACTTCTCCTGCTCTAAGTTTAGGTAGCAAACAGCCCCTTATTTCTTATCCCTGCAGGACAGATCAGCCTGCTTATAACTGTCAATTTCTTAAGAAAACTTCCAAAATGCATTGAAAACTGTAAAAATATTTCTTCTCCCCTTCCTCCTCCTCCTCCTCCTGCTCCTCCTCCTCCTTCTTTTTGAAGAATGCAGTAGAATTCTACATACCACTAACACTAGCAGAAAGAAAAAGAAGGAATTTCTTTCTCTTCCTGTTGTCTTTTCCTAGCAAGACATTAGGTCAGCACATGCATGCTATTTAATTGTGCATTCTTAGAGACCCATATATTTTGGCATGGCAACATAATGTACTATGGAACTAAATAGCTACTGGATGTGTTATAGAAAATGAAAGACTTTTTACATTCAATAACTCTTGAAATTCCCTTATATCTTGAGTTTGAACTATTTTAACATCATTTTCCACTCTCAATACATCCTCTTCTGTAAATAAACACATTTATTAAAACACATCACTAATATAGATGATAATGAAGGTATTAAACTAATAGTTATATCTGTTTGTGATATTTTGTATATAGTAATTCTGAATTTGGCTACGCACAGCTATGTGGTCATATAGAAAAGAAGAATATGTATGAGGGTTTATTTTTCTTAAACACAAGGAATTAGGAGGGATCCAAGGCTCATATAGTGGTTCCATGATGATATTAGAAATTCAGGCTCCTGCAGAATATCCACTCAACTATGCTAAATGGATGGCTTTATTCTCATAGCTACCTGGGGTTACAAGGAGGCTGCTTGACTTCTGTCATCACATTCTCTTTCCAGGCAAGAACAGCAACTTTTAAAGGAAAATACAGTGTACACATCAGATCTGTCTCCTTCTCAAAATACTTTTTTTAAAGCTCTAATTTTCTGCTTGCATCTCTGCTTAGCACTATATGGCAAATGGTATATTTGCCATTTCACTAGCTGCAAGATGGGATGGAGTTGTATGTAAATATGTAAGAATGTATATATGCATGCGAGCATGTATTTTTAACAACACTTTGCTCATTTTGACACCATAGCGCATCCCTCTAATCCCTGCAATTTAGGAGGCTGCAGCAGGAAACTTCCAAGTTTGAGGCCAGAGGCAACCTGTGCAACTTAGCAAGACCCTGCCTCAAAAGTAAAGAAACAAACAACAAAATAAATAAATAAATAAATAAATAAATAAGGGATAAGAGTCTGGAGGTGCAGCTCAATGATATAGTGCTTGCTTAATATTTACCAGGCAGTGAGTTTAGCCACCTGGTATTGGAAGAAAAACTAAACAAAACAACAACAACAAAAACATTGCTGCCACAAGAAAATTTGGATTCTTTTAGAAGGAATGGGAGATAGACTCTTGTGTAGAAAGCAAGTAGAGTCTGCTAGACATGGTGTTCCTTATGAAAGTCCTCTAACATGTGCACTATTACTTATGTGAAACATGCCACAGGGAAAGTTAAATAGAGTCTCAAATATTGTTGTTTTTATTGGTAGGTGGCATTGAGTTGGGTCTGACAAAAATTCATTTTACACCTAAGAAGTCACTTTTGGTGAAGAATTATTGTAAAGAATTTGTCATCAACATGCTTCACAGAAATATGGAAGAAACATCAGGAACTTTCATAGGCTTAGAACTGTTTGTGCTTTGCAATTTTCTCCAGTTTATGAATATTTGCACTTCTATCTGACTATGCTTCTCAGTATCTTTTAAGAAGATGAGGGCTTTGTTCTTGTTTCCTCTGTTTTGGAAACCTTTCATCTGGTGCTTAGGCTGCTCATATTCTATTTTTTCCTCTTTGGGTTTCAGCTCAAATGCCATCTACCTAAAAAGATCTAGTTCTTTATCTGGGTGTCCCCTATCCCTAAGCCATTCTCTATCACAATATCCTTGGATGTTTTTCCTATAGAGCTTGTAACTATCTAAAGTTATCTTATTCATTTATTTACTTATGCGTTTGTCTTATGTATTTGTCTCTACCAGAATTTAAGTTCCTTAGAAGCATGAATTTTCATCCCTCCTCCTCCTCCTCCTTCTTCTCATTTTTCTCCTCCTCCTTGTCTTTTATTGTTGGGGATGGAACCCAGGGCATTATGTATGCTAAATAACCCTCTACTACCGTGTGACACCCCTAGCTTCTCATCTTTCTTCTTCACTAATCTATACTTGATATAAACTCAAGTGCCTGACACTGAATAACTGTACTCTGCAGGGGACTGGAGCCTGTGGCAGTGAAGAGATGATGTGCCACACATGTGTCTTCTGGGCTCCCATCAGTATCTCGCTCCTGTAGGAAGCATGTGTGGTGGTAAGTGGCTGGATTTCAGCCCATTATAGGTGGTTCTACCAAGTACAATAAAGACCAGGAGTGTGCGCGAACAATAACAGACTAATGTCAAGCCATCCGGACTTCTGGCATAAGAGTGGTCTGGTTACTAATGGTGTTTACATGGAATGGTGGGAAGAGAAAGCACAGAATGCTTTGTGTCTCTTTGAAGTTTTAGAATAGTTATTGCTTAGACATCCGGCATGTCTGGAAAAAATGCGCAGCTGAGCAGAAGGCACCAGTTCTTAAGACATGTGGGTGATGCGAAGTATAGTTCTGAGAAAAGCCTAATTCAACCCAGAGAGCTCAGGAATGAGCCCTTCAGAAATATTTAATTCCATGGTTATGAACATTTACTTTAGTTGAATAATAACTAAAGTTTTTTCCCCTTGCATAAGGAAGGGAAAGGCCTTTATGTTCTTAAGCGCCATTTTCTTGCCAAGTGATGAATTGTGACCCAGCATGCTATATTTTGCCTGCAGATGTTATAAGGAATAGCAAAAACTAGTAGAGCTTCTGAAACAAAAGGTTAAGATTTTGACTTGAAAATTAAACTGGTAAATTATGCTTTTGTTACTTAGAAATATTTCCTTTTCCTCAAATTTTGGACCAAAGTATGCTGGAACACTGTCTCTTTGTTCTTAATATGAGAGATTATTTCAGAGACAGTATATGATATATTGTCTGCAGTGAGACTTTTTTTTCTTTCTTTTTTTTCTTTTTAGAAGGCAAAACCAACTACTATATTCTGTATGGAGATTTCCCTCTGGCTTGTGTTGACAGTAATCTCAAGGTAATCCTTTGAAATAAAAATCTATAAAAACGTTGTGACAGGACAAAGAGATCACATATGTGGCAGGAGAAATGAAAGTAAAGTGTTTATTTTTCTGATAAAATAGAAGTGCCTCTTCTTTCCCAGTTGTAGCAGAGTGACTCAGTTCAATGAACTACATAATTCTCTCTGGACCTTAATTAGAAACCTTGTAAACTGAGAGCAAGAGGCCAGAATATATGTTGGATGAACAAAGAGAAAGCTTTTTATGAAAACAGGAATTCCCCCTGAATCACCCAACAACGGTTCCTAATGACTTTGTGACTGGATTGTCCCACTGGGGTCAGAAAAGGGAATCTTCTGTTTCCATAGAAAAATGATAAGAAATGTGGACCTCACATGTTTATAACAAAAACATCCTTCCTTTGTTCCCCAAATTTTAGAGGTATAAAACACATGGATCCAGATTCTCCCAGGAGTTAACTTGTGGACAGACTGAGCCAAAGTACTACAGAGATTTTCAAAATGGTACCCTGTTGAGCCAAAAGAGTTAATGCCAACTCTTCCCAAGGTGTAGAGAGACTGTAGTTCAATTAGAGAGACAGAGGGAGAGAGACAGAGGGAGAGGGAGAGAGGGAGAGGGAGAGAGAGAGAGAGAGAGAGAGAGAGAGAGAGATCAGGATGGAGCAAAACTCAGTGTTACCTTGAGTAATTGTACTCAGTGCCCCTATATTGAGGGGGAACAATGAAAGATGGGGTACTCACTTTAAGTGGGCCAGTTGATTTCATATCCCTTGAAAAGATACTCCATTCTAAGTGTTTATTCCTGGACTCAGATGATAAATTCTGGGTCTTGTCTAAATATCTTTTTCCTTTTCTTTTTCCCTTCCCTTTTCCTTTTCCTTGAATTTTACTTCTCCCTTTTCTGCTAAGCCTGTGTTTTGGCTTTTGACCTGTTCTGTTATAATGTGAACTTTTACTACTTTTACTTTTTAGTTATAGGTTTCCATTTTGGAGATATTAAGGTTTAGTGGAAAGTGGCCTCAATTTTGCAACACAGTTGGAATTATTTGAAACCTATTTTTTGGAAAGGAGTCAACTTTTGTCAGTCATCAAGCTTGAAAATATGTATAGACTAGTGAGAAAATTGGTGTGTTATTTGCCTTGGAATTTAGTCTAATGAACCTAATGGTATCAAAGGTCTGAAATGATTGTTCTGTAATTTTAGGAGTTGTAACATCTGTGACAAGAAATTATTTCCTAAAACACAGGCGTCTTTTGATATTCATGTGACAAGAAAAATTCAATTAGAAATATTTTATGACTCTCTTTTTCATCAGATATATCTAGTTATATACTAACATTTATAGAAAATGAAGTGCTACATGTGGCAGTTTGTCTTTCTTTAAAAAAAAAAGTGGAAAGAATCATTCTGTATTTTGTAAGCTACATGAAGATGAATCAGAGAAAAAAAGGGCATCAGTATGGTTTGAATGTTTCCCCAAAAAACATGTGTTGGAAACTTGTTCTGCAGTGCAGCAGTGTTGGGAGATGGAGCCTAAGGAGAGGTGATTAGGCCATGATGGCTCCACACTCACAAATGAATTAGTGCCATTACTCTGCTCAGTGACACAAGAGGGGTTTGGTTTATTACAAGGATGAGTCCAGCTCTCCTCTCTACCCTCACAAATGAATTAGTGTCATTACTGTGTTAAATGTCACAAGAGAGGGGTTGGTTTATAATAAGGATGAGCCCAGCTCTCTTCTCTTCTCTCTTCTCTCCTCTCCTCTCCTCTTCTCTCTCTCTGTCTCTCTGTCTCTCTCTCTCTCTCCATCTCTCTCCTTCCCTCTCTCTCTCTCTCTCTCTCTCTCTCTCTCTGTCTTTCTCTCTCTCCTCTCTCTCTTTCCCCCTCTCTCACTCACCTTCTCACATTGTTCCATAGGATGATGCAAAAGAAGGGCCTCCTGTATGTCAGTTCTCCTATATTGGACTTCCCAGACTGTAAGAGGGGCTGGGATTTACCTCAGTTGGTAGAGCGCTGCTCTGCAATCTCTGAGGCCCTGGGTTAGATTCCCAGCACCACAAAAATGGGAGAAGGATATGGCAATCCACTCCTAAGGCAATCCTGAAACAATCAGCCATTGAAAACCCTATGAGGGTCACTATGAGTCGAACACAACTCGACGGCACCTAACAACAACAACAACAACAACAACAACAACAACAGACTGTAAGAAATAAATTCCCTTTCAAGTTATTTCATCTCTGGAATTCTGGTATATCAGCACAAAATGGACTAAGACAGGTAGAAAAATAATTTTAGTTTTGTTTAGGTGCTGTTGAGTCGGTATCCGACTCATAGCGACCCTCATAGGGTTTTCAGTGACAGACTGTTTTGGGATTGCCTTGGGAGTGGATTGCCAGGTCCTTCTCCCATTTTTGTGGTGCTGGGAATTGAACTTGGGACCTCAGAGACTGCAGCGCAGCCCTCTACCAACTGAGCTAAATCCCAGCCCCAATTTTAGTTTAGCTGCATAAAAATAATAATTATTTTATAGTTTGATTATGAAATGTTCCTCACCGGCTCATTGTCTTGAACTCTTGGCCACTAGCCTGTGGTGCTATTTTGCAAGGTTCTGGAAGCTGAGGGAACTGGGACCTAACTGGAGGAAGCAAGCCACTGGGAACAAGTCATCCTACCCATGGCCCCCTCTCGTCTTCCTCTCTCTGCTTTCTGTGGGGCATGAGTTAATGGCTTTGCTCTATATGTTCCTGCCACCATGATGTTCTGCCTCATCATGGAACCCGAATTATCCCAGACAAGTGACCATGGAGTAAACCTTCTGAAACTGTGAGCCACAATAAGCATTTCCTCCTTTAAATTGTTTTTGTCATATATCTGGTCATAGTATTAAATAGCTAACTAATAGAAATTTTAATCTTTGCTGTCATTGAATGTTTATTTGGAGCCAGATATATTAGTATATAGCTATCTTTTTATCTCTTCAGTCACCTTAGAAGATAGATTTCTCTCCTGGTTAAGAATATGAAGTGCAGTGACTCATTGCTGACATGGCTAGGTAGTATGTGCCTTGACTTACCTGGGGCATATTTAGTGTGTTGTTGTTAGGTGCCATTGAGTTGGGTCTGACTCGTAGTGAGTCTATATACAACAGAACTAAATATTCCCTGACACTGTGCCATGCCCAGCATCATGTCAGTTCTTTTCTGTTATTCATAGGGTTTTCTATGGCTGATTGTTGTGGGAGAGGGCTTCTGGGTCCTTCTCCCAAGCCTATGTTGTTGTTGTTATTATTAGGTGCCTCGAGTCAGTATCTGACTCATAGCAACCCTACGTACAACAGGTGAAACACTATTGTCAGTTCTTCTCTGCTGTTCATAGGGTTTTCAATGGCAGATTGATTTTTGGGAGTGGGTTGCTGGGTCTGTCTCTCAAGCCTACAGCACCTGGTGTTCCAAGGCGGTCTCCCATCCAAGTACTAAGCAGGCCCAACCCTGCTTAGCTTCTGAGATATGACAGGATTGGATGCCACAGGGCTATGGCTGCAGGCATTCCCAAGCCTATAGCACCTGGTATTCCCAGGTGTTCTCCCATCCAAGGACTAACCAGGCCCAACTATGCTTAGATTCTGAGATCAGATGAGATCGGATGCCAGGATGGTACAGCTACAGACTAGCATGATATACTAACAGAGTATACTTATTTGTTGGCTGATTCTTTTGACTAATTTTAAGCTCAATGGGAACAGAGATTTTTCTCTCTCATTCAGCAGAGAATTCCCAGTCCTTGGAAGAGGGCCTGGCACTTAGTAGGTGCTCAACAAATATTTTTTGAGGGAGCAGGGGCATCTCCCATTACTTCCCACACAGAGTGTTGCTCCCATCCTGCCTTTCTCCCTTGAAGCTATGATCTCTGCTCAGCTAGTCTCTGGGACTAAAACACACTTCTAACTCCTGCTCTACCAGAACAAGCATCCTTTCTCCTCTAGGGTTCAGCTCCAAGGATTTCTTTACAAGATGATTGCTTTGTACCCCAGGTAGGGTCAGGACCCGGGTTCAGTACCAGGGCACAGGCCATCAGACTCACTGTATTGTATTGAAATTTTCCACTTATGCACAACTGTGTGGTCGAACAAGATTGGAGACTCCTTAAGGGCAGGGACCTCCCTCATACAGGCATTCACAGGCTGCTTGCTCAACTGGCCACCTCTCTAGCTGTCTTTGTCCTCTCTCCATAAGTGTCCATTTTTCAGGGTCAGGAGCTGCACTTCTTCAGTGGGATGTCACCTGTGCCCTGTTCACCCCTGGTGCACAGGGAAAACTAGTTTGCCTATGTCTCAGAGGCTGGCTGCAGTCAGTCTGTGCATGTATTTGGCTGCTAACAGCTAGACTTCGGTTTTGAAATCTTTGCTTGGTAATCTCCCAACTTCAACAGTTTAAAAATACTAGTAGGGGTATTTTGAAATGTGACATTTAAAAATATTTTTGAAGGGCTAGGGATATACCTTATTGCTAGAACACACGCTTAGTATGCATGAGGGTCCACCCCCCAGAACAACAACAAAATGTGAAGTCCTGATAAAATTCTTTTGAGAACACTCTTGGAGTCATTTTAATCAGAAAACTCACCATAAGTGGCACAGATGAACACAAAACCAATGGACAGGTTGGTTGTAATTTAATCACAAGCCTTCAAGTCACATTGACAAGGCAAAACAGAAGTGTCCTTTGACAACCCTACCTCTGCCTCTACTGGCTCCTGGAGGTGAAGAGTTGATGGGCTTCCACGTTTCCAGAGCTGTTGGTTCCATTTTCTCTTTTCATCCACAGCACACAAATTCTGCTGATTAGTTCATGCAGCAGTCTTTAATCACAGTGTGTCTCATTTTCCATAAACACTGCAACATGCTTTTCATTCTTAGCATAGATATTTCCAATTGCCTGCTAGATTAGAAATGTACAGTTTGCTCCCACTACTATTTGTTGTGGTAAAATACAACCCTAAGTATTGAATGTCTTCAGTACAACCAGCAAGTTCAAAACCACATTCTCTTTATAAATTTATATAAAACCTTGCTTTCATCTCAAGAATCCATAGAACTGTGAGCTGGCTGTATACACACAAACCCAACAAGGAAAACGAGTTGCTTCCCAGGATTGTTGTTACTGTTAGGTGCCATCAAGTTGAGTCTGACTCATAATGACCCTATGTACAACAGGACAAAGCACTCCCCTACTCTCTCATGTCTTCCTTTTACTCTAGCTGCCTGATGTTCAAGGGCAAATTTTAGAGTCTCTTTTGACATGTAATTTGGTCTTTTCTTTTTTTCCTGTCTTTTAATAACTGTTACTTTCCTCATGAATGATGCCTTTGATGTTATGCCACAACTCATCTAGTCTTGTATCATTAGTGTCTAACACCTTAAACTTGTCCTGGAGGTAGTGTCTGAACTTAGGTGGGATATACTCAAGGTCATACCTTGGCCCTTGTACACTTGTTCTAATTTTCTTCAGTTTCAGTTTGAACCTGCATATGATTGGTTGATGATCTGACCCACAATCAGCACCTCGTCTTGTTCTGACATTATATATTGAGTTTTTCCATCATCTCTTTCCAAAAATGTAGTCAGTTTGGTTCTTGTATGTTCCATCTGGTGAATCCCATGTGTATAGTTGCTGTTTATATTAATGAAAATATGTATTTGCAATGAAAAGGTCATTCATCTGACAAAATTTTATCAGGTGAACTCCAGCGTTGTTTCTGTTACCAAGGCCATATTTTCTGAGAACTGAATCTTCTTCTTGGTTTCCAACTTTTGCATTCCAGTCACCAATAATTGTCAGTACATTCTGATTGCATGTTTGGTCTATTTCAGATTGCAGAAGCTGGTAAAATTATTCCGTCTTCATTTGTGGCCTTAGTAGTGGGTGCACAAATTTGAATAATAGTCATATTAACTGGCCTTTCTTGTAGGTGTATGGATATTATCCTATCACTGACAGCATTGTACTTCAGGAAAGATCTTAAGATTTCTTTTTTTGGTGATGAATGCAATCCCATTTTTCTGTCATTACTAGCATAGTAGACCACATAATTATGTGATTCAAACTGGCCCATGCCAGTCCATTTTAGCTCACTGATGCCTAGAATGTTGATGTTTATATGCTCCATTTCCCTTTTGATGATTTCTAATTTTCCAAGTTTCATACTACATACATTCCATGTTCCTATTATTAATGGGTATTTACAGTTGTTCCTCTTAATTTTGGGTTGTACCACATTAGCAAATGATGGTCCCTGGGGCTTTACTCCATTTCTGTCAGTATGATAGACTCTACTTTGAGGAGGCAACTCTTCCCCAGTAGTCTTTTGAGTGCCTTTCAACCTGGGGGGCTCATTTTCTGGCAGTGTATCTGACAGTGTTCTCTGCTATGCATAGAGTTTTTAATGGCTAATTGTTTCTGAAGTGGGCTGCTGGATCCCTCTCCCCTGTCTGTCTGAGTCTGGAAGCTTAGCTGAAACATGTGCACCATGGGTGACCCTGCTGGTATCTTTAATACCAGTAGCATAGTTTTTAGCATCATAGAAATACATAAACCTGCACAGTAAGGCAAACTGACAGACATGTGGTGGTTAGTAAGTATATCTAGTGTTTAAAGACACATTTCTCTGACTCCCCATCCCTTAATAGAAAGTAGAACCATATGGCTCTTAATGAAATGTGTGACCTTAGATAGGCCACTCAGTTTTCCTGGACTCAGTTTCTAGCCATACCATCCTGGTGTCCAAAATTGTCAGATCTCAGAAGGTAAGTGGGGTCGGGCATGATTAGTACTTGCATGGGAGACCACCTGGGAATAATAGGAGCTGTAGGCTTGGGAGAAGGACCAGCACCCCACTTCTCCAAAACAATCAGCCATTGAAAACTCAATGACTACAAGAGAAGCACTGATAATACTGCTGGTGAGTGTTTTGTTTTGCTGAATATAGGGTTGCTATGAGTTGGACCCGACTTGATGACTTGATGGCACCTAATGATAACAATGTTTCTGTATATGAAAGACAAATCAAAATTTTAAATTCTACAGTATATCTGAACCCACACTCCATTTCTCATGGCCAGTGACATGGATTTGTATCCTAAGTGGTGAGGGAATCAAATTGAGACCAATACTGGATTTCATTAAGATTTTTTTCTAACTGAGCTAATTGTTCAAGCTGAAGCAAAATGAATTTGAGCAATTTTAATGATATGATTTTTATAACTAAAATGATATTATAGAAAATTTACATTTATAAGTCATACAAATTTTGTAGGAATAAGGTAATAATCATAATTTCATAAGAGGTACATTAAAAAACATCCAATCAATGATATTTTACTTGCAAATATTCTAAGATAAAAAGAAAAAGTTTGAGAAAGAATACGAAAGCCCTAGACCCCTTATTGCTTCAGTTCAACAAGGGATCAAGAGTAGAGTTCATCAAAGAAATAATTGAAGACATCCTGGGAAGAGGGGACTGAGGTTTTCAAGTTTATCATAAATCATTCAATGCCTTTGGCAAAGCCTTGTTGGAACTTATGATATTATAATGAATATTATAATGTAATTTAAGTTTTCACTAAGGACATAATTCTGATTCTGATGGGAATTTTACCCAAAAATGGACTGTAAGACAAACCCAAGAGACAGATTCTGTTGATCATGATAATATTTTGCCTGTGGCAGAAAGGTAAGCTGCTGATTTTGAACCCAAATGGGAAGTGTTTGTAGAAGCATCCCATCTATTTCTTTCATACTTAACAGGCGTAAATCAAGGAGTGGACATGAAATCTATGCCTCTTCTGGAAAAAGGATAAATGATAGTTCCTGTATTTGTATAGGACTGAACTCAGACATCGCCTCTGATATCTCTATCAAGTGTTTCTAAATGGTATAGGCGTGTGCATCAGTGATGGCTCAGTAGATCTAAATCTGTCTGAAAATCAGAGCAATTGGAAAATGTTTGTGCTCACTCACCTCCTGACAAAGGAAACAATAACTAACACAGTAGGAAGCTACAGTTATCTTCTGACACATTATGTTTTCAGCCCCAAAATGTCACCTGAAACCCACAGAAAGGAGATGAATGAAAACCAGCAGTGGTCCTGAAACACACCAAAGGAGAAAAAGCCTCAGCTGCAAAACGGCTGAGGTTCTTCAAAGCCCAACAAGCTGTTGACTCAGACCTTTGCAAATTTGAGAGCACGAATTCTCTGGTACGGCCTGGTAATTGACCAGGCAGCAAAACTTAAACTCTAATTTGAGGTGTAACTGCAACTTGTAAATTCTTTGCAAGAAGCCCTTAGAGAAAAGCTACAGTAAACCTTAGAATGATTTTCTTTTCCTTTGTCATTTGAAAAGTTAAAGACTCTACAGTGTATAATGTTTGAAGCAAAGGAGACCCAGGAGCTTCCAGAATTCAAACTTATTCTGCTAGGGCTGATTCTACAAATTTTATGTCAAGTACCCTGTGGCATTAACAAAAGAATCATTTAGAACTTGTGCAGGATAGAGACAGCTGATAAGTGGAGATGAATTATTAACTTTATAGTGATATCCTTCTCAGGGCTTTTTCATATCACTATTTTTGGAGTCAACATGAACTTTTAAAAACATAAATGATTCTTAATGAGTCAAGTCAGAAATGCATGCTAAATAGAAACAAAAGGGGAATGAGAAAATGAGAGTTATCTTTCATAACTTTAAAAAATTCTTAGTTTTCAATAGCATACTTTAAGACTGTGCTGAGCAAAATTAACATCAATCATACAAAAAATGTAACTGAGTTTAATGTAGATGCTACACATAAAAATTCTCTATTTTCCCTAGTTCTCTATTTCCAAGGATTGCTTGAATTGGTCTGGATTGAAAACTTGGCTCTCTTCCAACAGTCACTAAATAACAATAGTGTCTTATAATAGATAAGAAAGATTGATTATTGCAGTTTTTCTGAGATTAGTGAGGCCCCAAGTTAATATAAAGTATTAAGTTTTGTAATTGATTTCCCATTTTAAAAAGAAGATGCTAATGCCTTAAGTTATTTCTTAATCATTGTTACTATTGTTTCAGGTTGTCCTTATCTTTACAATAATATTACTAACAAACTCATAGGCAGTCAAACTGAAAATTGTGCAGATAATTTTGTTAATAGTTAGTCACCATGTGAGGAAAGATCACTGGTTTTAAAGGTGAGAGGAGGCAGCAGAGAAGTGAAGTGCCTTTGCAATAACTTGTTGGGCTGTCTGTGGGGTTATTTGAATAGGAACATTGCAGTTGGAATTTATAAAACAACCGAAGTTTCAGGAATTTTTTATATTTGTGACAGGTGTATCTTAGTATAGGCAGTTTTTTACATTCATGTGTAAATTTTTAGATCTACCTCTCCCAAAGATTTCATTTTAACATTTCATTAAGATTTCATTTTTCAAAAATTTAGCACCATGGTGGAATTTGTATGCTGTGAAATATGTGCACAGACCAATATATGTCAACATTTTAGCTAAAATGAAGAGAAACATTTGGCTGGGTAAGTATGGTAGATTCCTTTGCTCCTCATCACCATGGTATAGTTCATAATTGGACCAAAAATGGACTTTCTCTGATTTTTTCAGCACTTAGACCTATCAGAGCTCAATAATTGTCCCATGATTAATAATACAATGACTCCTCTCAAAAATGAAATTATACTTACTTCATTTTCCGAAGCACTTGAAATCCCTCTGGCAGGAAACCCAACATGCTATATCAAGCACTCAACTGAAATGCATATGAAACATTACAGGTTTACTACTTCCCCCTTAATTCTGCAAAGCTTCATTTTAGTCCAGTAGGCACTATGTTCTGATAGTTTAGCAGTAGTAGGCAAAATATATCATTGGAGAAATATGCTAGAAAAGGAAAAAGAATAAAGTTTTAGATTATTAAGTTATATTAACAGCTTTCTCTGGCTTTATTTAAAAAGTGATGCAATAAATGTCATTTTAAATACTTTATCATACATTTAATCGGGTAGAATAGGGTTTTGGCAATTTATTACACAACATAATGTTTCTTAATGAGATTATTTATGCATGAAATTCACTAGTGCTTAGGACAAAGACAAATAAGTGAACTCATATCTCTATTTTTTCCACATTTATGATTTGTTGTTATACTAAGGTAAATAAATATGGTGTGTATACTAGTACATTAATTCTACATATATTTTGAAAGTGTAAATTGTTCAACTCTCCTAAGTTCACTTTCTGACATAATATGTACTAATTATGTTCATATCTAAGAAATCATCCCTCAAATTTTAATCATGTGATGACCTAGTTTATAATGAATTTGTCTGCTTGGGGATTTTGAATGCTTCCAGATTATGTAATAAATGGAATGATTAATTAATTCATTCATGTATTCAGAGATATACATTGGATGAATAATATGTGCCAGGTACCTGTCATGTGGTAGGAAAACAATGGTGAAAAGGCAAAGTTCTTACTCTTTAGCAGAGAGTGATAGAAGAGCAAATTAAAGGCCTGACTGAAATGCAGTTTAGGGCCTACGTTCTGTAAGATTGAGATACTGACCTTGATGTGTGTATGAACCACAGTAATAGCCATTACATTGTGCTGTGACCTACAATGCTGGAATACAGTGGTCAGGAACTAAGAAGTCGAGGACTAACCCCATTGTTTTCACCCAGACCAACTCTTCTTGTGTATTCCTTTCTCAGTTTTGATTTCTACTGGTGCAGGAAAGACTTCCCTAGAACACTATGTTTCATGATTTTGAAACAATGCCTACTGCTTGGTCATTTTCAAAGAAAGAAGTCATGTTGGTGGGGAAAACCAAACATGATTCTCATGTGGAATTGAGGATGCTGCAGCACAGTGATATCATGCAAAAGCATGTTTAGAGCTTGGGACCTCCCATGGGGCTTTCCTAGTGATAACAGAGAATGAACCATTGTAAAGAGATTGGTCTGTCTGAGACCTGGTGATTAAAGTCTTTGATCCCTGAGAGAGGAAGGTCTGGACCATCTCACCAGACAAGTGAATTCAGACTAGTTGGTACAGCAAATAAAGGGGGAAGAGCATAAAGTGATTGATGCTTAATGTTTGTTATGGCACCGAGAGTGGTTGCAGCAGCAGGGACTCTATCTAGATTTTCCCACTAACATTATTTATTTTTTATTTTCCAGTACTTGGAGGTTGAATCCAGGGCCTTACATATACATTGTAAGTATTCTATGACTAGGTTTCACCTGAAGCCCTGTTTTCGTTTTGAGTCAGGATCTCACTAAGTTGTACAAGCTTCCTCTGGCCTAGAACTTGCAATCCTCCTGCTTCTGCCTTCTGAGTTGCTGGAATTACAGGAATGTGCCACAGCACCCACCTCCCACTAATTTTTCTATATTAAGTCTACTGTAGAAGTTGCTGCAGGCCACTACCTTGAATGTTCCATGAAAGGTCTCAGTGTTACAAGAGATAAACTCTATCAGCAATCTGTTGTGTTTTACCTTATATATTCTCAGATCACTTTTTTATTTCAGCTGTGGATATGGCTACTAGCTAATTTCAGAAGCAACCAGTCAGCATATTGCCTCAAGTTCTGCCACATGGCTACTCTGTGGGGAACACTTGTGGGAACCTGAAAAGACATTCTACACCATGGGGCTGGTCAAAAAGATTGGGAGATAGGAACATATTTCTCAGATAGAAAATGCTGTAATATATTATACAAGACTCCTCAGAGGATCTTTAATCATGTTACTGTTGTTAGGTTCCATCGAGTTGAGTCTCACTCATAGCAACTCTCATAGGGTTTTCACTGGCTGATTGTTTTGGGATTAATTCAGGAGTGGATTGCCATGTCTATCTCCTGTTTTTATGGTGCTGGGGATTGAACCCTAATCCTCAGAGAGTGTAAAGTTGCACTCTACCAACCGAGTTAAATCCTAGCCCTCCTTAATCTAAATCGTATTGAGCCCAAATACCCACATGCCTCACCAACTTGATAATGCCTTGCTAGATTAGCTTCATTTCTTTCTTTCTGCTTTCATTCTTTCCATTCTTTCACTTCTGTGCCTTGACATTATTTCCAAAATGTAATTACCTACATATTACCTACATGCAAGCTCTTTCCTCAGGCTCTTATTTTTGAACAGTGGGGTCGAATGAGTGGGAGATGTAGGAAATGATGGCAAGAAATGATTTAAAGAAAAATAAATCAGAGACAGGCGCTGTGGCACACACTTGTAACCCCAACAACTTTGGAGGCAGAGGCAGGATGATTGTAAATTCAAGGCCAAAGGCAGCTTGTGTGACTTAGAGAGACCCTATCTCAAAATAAAATATGAAAAAGAGGCTGGAGGTGCGGCTTAGTGATAGAGCACCTGCCTAGCATCCATGAGACCCTGGATTGAATCCCCTAGTATTGAAAAAAAGAGAGAGGATAAATCAGGGAAAGGAGTACAGAATTATCAAGTGGGAGGGAAGAATTGATGACATTCCAACAGATATCTAAGGAAAAAAGGAAGAAACGTGGCTATTCAGTGGAAGAACACTGTAGGCAGATGGAATTGTAAGTGTAAAGATTTTGTGAAAGTTTGCCTGGCACAACTGGGGAACAGCAGGGTGGCCAGTGTGGCTGGAGCTAAATGAATGAGGAAGAGAATAATAGGAAGTAAGTTTATTCAGGCAATTGGGCCAGATGGAATAAAGGCTTTTAGTGTCTATATATCAGGATATTTAGCATCTCTGGCCTCTCATTTGTAAATGAGGCTAGTAATGCTGGGCTCACGTAGTCTTGGAAAGCATTCAAGAGAATGGAGTGCCTAGGAGAATACACCAGTTATCTATTTATATGTGCATCTACATCTGTGTCTTTCTTTCTATATATAGCTATATCTATCTGGGGCTAGGGTTTAGCTCGGTTAGTAAAGTACCATGCTGCACTCTCTGGGAACCCAGGTTCAATCTTCAGCATCGCAAAAAACAGAGAAGGACATGGCAATCCACTCCCGACATAATCACTAAAACAATCAACCATTGAAAACCTTCCAAGGGTTGCTATAAGTCAGACCTTACTTGTCAGCAACTAACAACAAAACAACAACAACATATCTATCTATCCACCTACCTAATACCTAGCTATCTGTCATTAATATCTTTCTGCTACTGAATTTTCTTATTTTCTTCCATTTCCTCCTCTGCTGCAGCCTTTCTTATTATACAGTGTGCTACAGGGCAACATGGAAAGGATCTGGAGAGCTGAAAATCTTCAGGGAGTGGGGGCTTCCAAAAGCATATATGCCACAGCATTCCATTTGCTTCCTTTTCTCATCCTGTGGTTCCCTGATGTCTATGGAGCTCTGACACTTCTTTGCCTAAAATTGTTGTGCTGTAAGGAAAACTTACATCCTAATTACTTAGAAAGGCACAGACTTAATGTGCACTTTCTCCAGAGGAGCCTATAAAACTGTGGGGACTTGACCTTATCTTGTGTTCTTAGTAGCAGGAAGGATGCTGGCATGATAAATCTTGTTTTATGTTATTCTTTTCATTCAAGCTATGAAGATGAGTGGGAGTCATGATAGTTTGAAAAAAACCAGGTAACTCTGAATAAGTTGACTATCATCATAAATTGACTATGTGTAAACTATTTGACATTTCCTAGAGCAACTGACTTTCTAATCTATTGATGCTACTTGCTATGTCCCTTTTGGCTAATCAAACATCAATTCATTTTGTATCTAATGATTTTGTTTTTGCTCAGTACTATGGATTCTATTACTTATAGAATATATGAAATCTACTCATTAATTTATTTTCCAGGTAATGCTTAATTTTATAGTTATGAAGTTGTTATGGTTGTAACTTGGAAGATAGTCATTCATTCCCTCTCACTCTTCTCCACAATTTTTGATGATATTTTTTATGAAGAAAGTTTGGATCTATCATTCTTTATTTCACCAAGTGTCTGAGTATGTTTAATACTGTATCACATACTGAATATATAATAGCATACAAGACTTGAGTTTCCATGGAACTTAGTCTTAGGGTTAGAGATGGAAAAGTAGTTGTGAATATGTTGTTTCAGCAAAGGAAAATACACAGATTAGAGGAGACAATAGGAGAGGCATAAGCTGAGCAAGAGCACTTCTGTGACTCTGTGGGCTCTACCCATCCTTTACCCACTTACTTTGCCACTTAAAATCTGCTACAAATAATTGGAAGAAGTTAGAAACTCAGGCTGGAAGAAGACATACCCTGCCTCCTGCATTAAGGTAACATGTCAAGGGGAGAAGCTGGGGAGGATGTTCAGTAGAGGAGCCTCTTAAAGATGGGCTGCTCAGTGGCTCATCCTGGACTCTAATTATGTAGTTAGGTTTAATCACGAATTAAACTAATGGAGTAGCTTCTACTCAATTCCATATTCCCACCAAAACCAAAAATAGGTGAAAAAGAAACACCTTCCTAGGGAATTCTGACCTTTGTTGGGGTTTGGATATAAAATGCCCCCGAAGACTCATGTATTGAAGGCTTTTTCCTCAGTGCAGAAATATTCAGACATGAGGTCTTAAAGATGACTGAATCATGAAGGTACAAGCTTCATTAATAGATTAATCCATTGATGAATTTATAGCTGAATGGACTAGTAGGAGGTGGGGACCACTTGGAGGAAATGGGTCACTGGAGCTGGGCTCTTGAAGGATGCTAAGACATAAGACACATCATGCCACTCTTCTGCATAGAATCCTTTGGTGTTTGCCCAACTGACTCAGAGTCAAAGCCATTCAGTGGTCCTGTACCTCCCCCTACACTCTGTACCATCATCTTCTTTCTCTCATCTCATCAATTACAATTCTGCCTTCCTTACTTGCTCTGTCTCAGGCATTGCCCTTCCCCCACCAAAAGTTCTTTCAACTCTGGAGAGAGGCTTCTGCATGGCTTACTTCCTGACTTCCTTCTGTGCCTTTTACATGAATGTTACTCTTTCAGAGAGGTATGTCCTAATCTTTCTTTTCTCCTTTATTGTTTCCCACAATGTATTACCAGTCAGAACACTATGTATATGTGCTGTATCTCCTTACTGTAATGTGAATTCTACTCGGGCACAGATTTCTGGCAATTTCATTTAGTACTATTTTTCTGTAGTGAAGGTACTTTTAGAGAAAAATAACCAACGGGAACATACTAAGAAGCACACATATTGCATATATAATAAGAGGCTGAGGCATGTAACATCGTGTGGGCTCTCTGTGGACTTAGCTTTGACTGTATCATAGACAGTTGAAGTTCATAAAATAATGCAAAGACCGTGGCTTTTGCTTAGATGAAGTTGTTAAAGAGTTTAAAGGTATTCTATTTAAATAGTCATGGAAAAAGTCACATAAATTATTTCTCTGAAAATATGTAAGCTTAAAATATTAACTATCTGTTTTAACATCATTACTAAGAAATTTCAAATTTATCCACAAACTGTTCAAAAAAACTTAAAATTGCAAAAGAAACTTCTGTCTTACAGTGGGTAGCTGACTAATGCAGAAAAAGACCAATTCTATAATCCACAGTGCAAGGCAATTTCTCACGACCATTAAAAATCTCTATAGATCCCAAGAGACTCCAGATAGAAGCAGCCAGACATCTCGGCATCCATGCAAAATTAGGTATGACAATTCATTAAAAGTGTCTTTTGCAGAGGACTGATGGTTTTCTTAAAATTTCAGGTGGAAAACAAAAAAAGATGAAATCCTAATATGTTTAACGGGCTGACATCCTTTCTTTTCTTTTTTTTTTTAATAAAAAAGGGATTTCAAGTGTCACAATACCATATTCATTGTCAAACATAAGCATAGCACATATGAATAGGAAATAAGTGGAGATGAACACAGTGTGCGTCTGTGTCCATATCAATCTTGTGAAGTTGTATGAATTTACAAATTCTCATGGCCTTGTACTTTGCTTTCCTGGTAATAATAATCTCTGGAATTTAGATCTGTTTGTTTATAATTTACAAATACAGTGTTTCATTTTTTCTGAAATGAATGGGACTTATTAGTAATGGCATCATCTTATTGTGAACACACACATTTCTCAATAAATTCACAGCTTGGTGCTTTGGTTAAAAGGAAATGACATTTAAAGGACAGAGCCTGCAAAGTGAAATATGATGCAAAGAAACAGCAGTGAGGAAATTATTGAAAATGAAACTCATCCCACTACTAGTTGAGTGGCATTATTGAACAAGTCAATATTGCAGTTTGGGCACTAATTTCACCTGCTAATGAAGAATTTGCTTATAAATGCTGCTGTTTTGAACTCATATTTTGTATGTTTAACAACTTAAAAGATAAAGAAGAGGCTTAACTGTTCTTTCCTGATCATGAATCCTTAATTTATGTCAAACCACTGTTGTTAGGCAGACCAGCTGTAGTCTTATGCATTTTAGCTCTCCACTGCTAGATGAAGTCAAATTGCCATGAAGTGATAACTGCTCATAAATTGCAGTATAGATATCTCTATCCATACAATGTATCATCAGACAAATATTTCAAATAGAATATTGCAACTTGGGAAAGCAGAAATGATCTTGGGTGTGGAAGACCTAAGATTTCAACTTCAATCAAAGAGAATGGGACCTGCTTAAAAATAGTTGTGTCCACACACACTCCACCCTGAAGTTAGACCTGCATAATCACAGACAGCCCCTGTTGAATCGATGGAAGTCTCCACTTAATGCAGGAATGCACACGTGGCTCCCAAGCAGCACATTTGGATGATTTGTGGCATTGGATCAGAAATCCACTTCAACTTGTTTGAAAGGAAAAGACAACATACTTTAGAAAAAGAACACAAAATCCCATGTGATCTCAATTCTCGGAAACACCTATTTTCTTAGTAAATGCAAAGTATGGAGGAGTGCATCTTGTATTATTTATTCCTGGCCAGGGGTGGATGTCAGTGGAAGGGCTTTTTTTGTGCTACCACACAGGATTGGAGTGAGACAAACTGAGCAACACAAATATTCCATTGTTTGCCTCTGTAGATGAGAGGACTGGAGACAAAGGCTCTAGAATGCTGGAGAAGCATTTTTGTAGAAATACTGGTGAGAAGCACCACATACTACTCTCCATTCTCCCCAGCTTACTTTCATTTCCCTGGAGCTGGACAAAAATAGCTTTAAAAGCACAAAAAATAACACAAAGGTGAGGTGCCGAGTCAGAGTCAGAGACATAAGCAGGAAGAACATTCTTATAACATTTACAAAAATGAGAACCTACTTCGATCCCCCTCATCACCATGCATACACCCTCAATTAAAACAATGCCCCTGGTAGCAGGCAGTATAATCTGCACTTTATTTCACTCATGAGCAAAATAACAAGTTACTCAGGCCTGCGGCACTCATGAGTGATATGGGGCGTGTAATATCCTTTCCATTGAGTTTCCTATTATTAAGCTTGAAATAAGGAGTTCAGAATTAACTGTGACAATGATTTTATCTAGTGTTGGCATTACCATTAGCTTTTGTAGTTTACTGCTAATAAAACTTTAAATTTGCTATTACTTCTAATAACCTTCTTGCCACCTTAGCTGTAGAAATTAGACAAAGAACCCTGCTGACATGTGGCTAGTGACATTTTCTGGAAGTGTGGAAAACTCCAATGACAACAGTGACTGTTATTTACCAAAGTATAATAAAACCAGGTCCCTCTGGCCTTGGGCTACCTAATCTAAAGCACCTGTTTCTGGGGGCTTGCAGAGGCCTTTAAAAGAACAAAGCATGAAATGTTGGTTTCTGTTATTGTTCCAAGCATTCAAGCTTTGTTTCATAGTAGTCCAGTAGATTCTAAAGTAGGAACAATGATTTGGATGAGGTATACAAGAGTGAATAAAATGTCTAAATCATCGTCTGGTTAACACAGAAAATCACAGTCACTTAAAACATTAAAAAACAATGCAATGATAGGCACAGTTCTGCATTTGATCGCTATCAAATCTCTAGTGTTGTTAATTTTTCTTTTGTGGTATTGGACATTTCTCTTCCCTAGTTCAGACTCCTAATTATAGGAGTATGAATGCTTTCATTTTCCTATACCATCAGCAGAGTTAATGTGTACCTGGATGTTTTGACTTCTGATTATAGCTCATATCTACCAGGTACCCTTGTCCCCACAAAATCCTCCCAAATAATAAATATAATTGAGACAATGGGCTTCAGAAAGGATAAATTCAATAATGCTTCATAAAATATTTTTAAAGTGTTTGCTTTAAATCACAGAGAGAAAAATTAGTTCCCAGACTTTGATTTGAGAAAGTGAGTGCTACATTCAGTCAGGATTAGGTCTGGCATGTAAAGCCCTTGCCTCACACATTTTCATCTCAGGGCATGCTGTGACACTGTAAGGTTTGCTCAACTCTCATTGGGCAATGTGGTCGTTTGCTGAGAAAGTCTGAGTTTCTCAAAATTGGGGAATCAAAGTGAAGCTTGTCAGCTATTTAAAAGCATATCTTTTGCAATGATTGCTATTTATTAGGACTTCATTACTCAACTCTCTTCTCACTTTATGTAATTGAGTTTTATTAAGAAATGTGCAGCAAAGAGGAAAAGAAGTTTTCCCCCAAGGCACACCATTGAGGATGTTCCCTTTGCCAGCAAGTGAGAAGTCAGCACTTCTAGCTATGCTCTGAGCAAGAATGACTGTACATTACCTTCGAGAAGTGAACAAACACTTGAGATTTCCTCAGCTGTGAATGAATTGTTTGTAGTTGGAGGAACAAGGTCAGACCTTTTTGTTTTTTCTCCAGCCTGTATAAAGTTGATTATGGCTGTGGCATATGGTGGCATTTTCTTCCTGAAGTACCTTTAGGCTATTCTCTTCCTCTGTAATATTATAGTCACTACCTAGATGAAGGTTGCCCTTTCCCCTTTCTCTTTATTGTTCTTTTCTCTCAGTTCAACACTCACTAAAGACTAGACATTCTGCCACTGATTTCTTCTGGACCAGCCTTTTGGGACCAATGAAGAGGATAATATGAATGCCAACACTGGGTCTAACTACGAGTCTAGAAAGCTGGAGATGTGGAGGGTGACCAGGGGGCAAATGCTAAGGAAGCACATGGAACTGGGTAGTATATCAAATGATATTTTCTTGTTATGACTTTCTTGGTGACCCAGGAAGTATTCCTTATGTCTTTTGTTAAATTTTCCAATTTTTCTCTCAACTCTAGGAAATGCTATCTTGGAATTGTGAGCCAGAAAGGAATGGTATCTTTCCTTTAATGAGCCAGGATTCATTCCCTTTGAATGTGAACTATTCTTCTCACATCTGGGATTTATCTGTTCAACCACAAAACCTTGGTTAAGAAAGAAAGAATTTTGTAGAGAAAGTGATATTCAAGGTGAACCCGTCTGAATTGCCTAGATATTTGGTTAGAAGAGATAGGTAATGACTGAAAATCAGGTGAAAGCTACTGATAGCTATATAATGAAAAAGGAAGCACACAGCTCTCCTTGTTCACCTTTTCACTTGCCTTTGATTGCTCCTCCTTTCAGAGCCCCATCTCCACTTCTGACCCTTAGTCTAACCACCCTGTTTCTAAAAACAGCATTCCAATCTGGTTTATTTTTAAGTTTTTAAATTAATTTTTTTTTCCTGTGTTGGAGGTAGAACCAAAAGCCTCTCAGTGTAGGCACATTGCAATCCTTTAAGTTGCACCAAGGGAGGCTTGCTCCTGACCCACACCAGCTTGGAGGTGTGAAGCCATGATTGCTGGTTCCCAAACACCTTTGTTTAAAAACTATGTTGGGACGAGGCAGAGCTATTAAAAGTTAAATTTTCACTGGCATATAACATTACTGATATGAAATAATACATTTTGGCTTTACAAAATGCATCCTTTCCATAGAGCTTTAGGAAACACAATTGATTCATACATTTTTATATAAATGCTGACTAATTTCCATAGGTGCCCTTGGATTTCATTACCTTTGGATAGCTATGAATGTTTTGCTTTTTGATATTTTTCTTTATTATTAAATTGGTAAAGGTTTTTCTAAACTCATTATTTGCCCCATACAGCAATACTAAAATTGTACATATTTGTCCCCAAATTATTTTTCTAGTGGAGTAGTTACTATCCACTAGGGCTATTCATTTCAATTGCTGAATCACAATAACAAAAGGTGTCTTTTGTTATGTACAAACAGCTTTCAATCTGCTAATTAGGGCTAATGAGCGGGCAATTGAACTTTCCTCTTCCTGTGTTAGTCTCTCTTTAAACTCAGCTGATGGCATTTTGCAGACTAATAGAATGAGCAGCCTTCCCAAGACTCACACTTGCTCTTTTCATTATGCTGTTAGAAGTATATTCTTCTTGTCAGTGTTGGTATATAGAAACTCTAGGAGTGCAACTGTGCATATCAACACATGTGAAGGAAGGGAGACTAATTAATGGTGATTCCTTGGAGCTTGGCTGGTTCAAGGAGCTGTGACTTGGTAATCCTTTAGGATTCACTTGCTCTGTTATTCAGAGGTACTTTTCCTCCTAAAAGAAGACACTAGAGTAGTGGCACATACCTATAATCCTGGCAACTTGGGATGCTAAGGCAGGAGGATTGCAGGTTCCAGGCCAGAGGCTGCCTACATAACTTAACTTAGTGAGATGCTGTCTCAAAGTAATTTATTTTAAAAAAGGAGTGTAGCTCAACAGTAGAATATTTGTGTAGTATAAGGCCCTGGGTTCAATCCCAAGTACTACAGAGAGAGAAAGACAGAGAGAGAGAGAGAGAGAGAGAGAGAGAGAGAGAGAGAGAGAGAAACACAGAAGTAGACACTAGAATTTTTCATGACTCTGTCCTGTTTTGCTAACTAACATTATTTCCCTTGCTCATTTTTCAACTTTGTGGGATGGACAATTTTTCTAGCCCCATTTCTGTAAGAAATAAGCCTGGAGTGATCCCTCAAGAAGGAACATGTCAGAGGAAGAAACAAAAGGTCTAAAGTTGGTCAGCCTTGGACTCAATTTCTACACCACCATTTTGTTTTGTTTTGTTTTGTTTTCTTTGACATACTAATGAAACCCTCAGAGTTTCATTTTCCCTCACTTGTTTATGGCATGTTAAAAGGTTTGGTGAATCTTGGAGTCAAGAGTGAAATCGACTGAGCTCAAGATTCATTCATTCATAAAACTCTTGAAATTCTATTGTGTGTCACATATTATGAGATACTGGAAACAAAATGATAGGTAAGATGCTATTCATGTCCTTCAATAGATTTTGATCCAGTGGAGAAGATGGTAACCAAAAATCATAAGACAATGGAACAGTACTTACATATAGATGATCTGAATGGTGACAATTGGAGGACAGAGGGGGAACTCAGCTTGGAACTGTGAAAGAAATTCTGAAGAAAGTGACAGTATAGCTGAGAATTCAGAGAAGGGACAAGTTAGCAAAATCAAATGATGAGTTAAGTTCGGGCAACAATGTGTAGGAAGTAAATGTGTAATGGCAGGTGGTCATAAAAAGCACTCAGGAAGTTACAAATATATAAGTCAGGGCTAAAGAGCACAGGGTTTCTGGTAGCGGCTATGGAAATGATTGATGGGGTAAGCAGCAGAGCAGCTTTAACCATGTAATTAAGAAGGGGTGGAATCAGATTTGAATAATGATTTCCTAATTTCAATTCCTATTCTTGGTCATCACAGTCCTACCCCAGCTTGCGTGTGTGTGTGTGTGTGTGTGTGTGTGTCTATATAGCCATATGTTGAAATGATTTCTTCACATATGTATTTACCACTCAAAACCTGGGTCTATTCTTTACAACCAGCATGGGAATACGTTGTAGAGATCAGAAACATACCAGAAGGAGCAAAAAGCCAATGAAAGGGAGTCTTTATTGAGCCAGCAGCCATGGAGGACTAGTGTCTCTCCAAAACCTGTGGCCCTGAAGAACAGTTACTGGGGACTTGTAAAGGCAAATTTTGCCAAGCTTACAATCTCCAAATGTTGTAAGATTTGTACACAATTTCAAATTCCTGGTGTGATTTGTATTATGAGAACAGAAACAAAAAAGCTAAGCAGTTCTATAGCAAACAATCACTCAGGTAATTGTTCTATTGTGCAAGGAGTGTGGTACAGAAGCAGAATGGGTGGCTAACAGGTAATCATTCAGTGGTTAAGAATTAATAATTTAATTTGGCAGCCAGTAAAATCAAAATTAAAATTCTTCCAGTATATAGTTTCTCAAGGTGGGAGGGGGTTACCGAAGATGGTGATGGTCCTGTCAACTCAGTGGCCAGTTTACAAGTATATGTTACAATCTTAACAGAACAGAAATGTCAACATACTTTGAGACATATCTTCAGCTATATTTTTACCTACAGTTATCTATGCTTTAAAAAAAGACAGAACAATTCAAGCCATTACAAGCTGTTTGTGTCATATTCAAACTTTCAAAAGTTGCCTTTGATGAGATAGAGTACATGCAAAGAAAGCAAGCAAATGGACAACATAAAGCTACTTTATCTGTAGTGAGACAACTATCCTAATGGACTTGAAGAACTGTAAATATTTCTCCTGTAACTGGCAATTTGTGAAGAGAATTATGCCAGTAGACTGCTTTTTGTACTTGAATTATTGTAATTTAGATTCACAGACAGGTGGATAATGGATAGATAGAAAGATAGATAAATAGATAATTTACCTATGTAGGGAAATAGTTGTTCCTTTTTCTTTTAAGACACAATCAATATGTATAATATAAGACTTCATTCTGTATAGAATGTAAATTTTCTAACCAATAGCATGACTTTTTTAAAAGTGAGATCCTGTGGTATTCCAATCTTCCAACCCAGACCAGTTGATTACAGGAGCCACAATGAAAACATTTATGAATAAAAAGGCAAAAAAATTATCTAGTCCATATTTAATACCTAACAGATTTAAATGTTTACAATAAATGACCTCTTTAAAAGGGTATAATTTAGAAAAAATAGCTTTGTGTTCATAAACATTTTAATCTTGTTCTGGCAAACATATGACTGATATTTCTTTCTTATGGATACAATGCATTATTTTAAAGTACAGTTTATGATAGAATGTCTTTAAATTAAATCCCAGTTTTCCATTGTTTTTCTTAAAAAGTACAGGATGTATTTCCGCGATCTGAATTAAAAAGGTTTTAGAGAGGTGTCTGGGGGGAAATGGAGGAGGTGAGGAAGAGGTTAGTCATTCCCTTATCTCCTGGGAATATTATCACAGTATTTGTTCTTGCTGTAATGTTGTATTTGCTGAGAAGCAGATGGCAGAGGTTAACAGATTCACATCTCTTTTGTACTGCTTTGTTTAATTTTGCTTAACTTCAATTCCTCAAGATCTTGAAGGCTTCTATTATGCTTATAGGTATTCTCACTTTGTACTTATCAAAGTATGTCATATGTATAGCAAAAAAGGTGCATTTCTGTTTTTTTTCTGTGTATTTGAAGAACTACAATTATAATGCCAGTTTTATAAGCATAGAGCATATATCTAAAATAAGACTGAGTATATATACCCTTATTATGGGATATTTTCCTATTTGCTGTTGTCGATCATTCTGGGGCTTTTATTCCTTGTCCAATGTCCCAGGAGGGAGATATGAGTTGTGAAATTAGGATTCTTTCTCTATGGCTGTCAGTGGGATTCAGCCAATGGGAGACCCTAGTAGGAAAGTAGAGGGCACAAAGAAAGAAAATTTGGGGTGCTCGTTCCTGTGGTGCCCTCCCCTGCTGGTTCATGGGTATATAGTTTCTGCATTCCTCTTCCAGTGGCCACAGCTCCATCTGGACACAGCTGCATTCAGATTCAGTCTTCTTTGTCAACTCTATAAACACTCTCTTCTCTCTTCACTTCAGACTTGGTAGTGGTTGGAGTCTTAGAAATGCTTACATCACCTGCCTTCACTGGTCCCCCTTAATCCTGCCCATCCTTTGTGTAATGGTTAAAATGATCTTTACTTACTTCTTTTGAGTGTAGCGTCTGTTTTTTTGCTAGAACTAAAGCCAGAGATGAAGAAAACAGTTGGAATAAATATCAAATTTGGGCACAGAAAAAACTGAAAGTTATTTTCCTACATCTCAATACATTGTCTCAAAGGAATATATGTGAACAAAAAGTACATGATCTCTGATAAAATAAGATTTAGTTAGAAATCATAAATTAGTGTTATACCATGTTTAGCACTTACCATGCATCAACAATATGAAGTGGTACCAATTTTCACTGGAAAGTGAAATGTTTTTCTTCTGCCTTCAAAGACCATTTTAAAAAATAACTAATTTTTTTTCATGCAAAGAGAAATAGAGAATATATACTTTCTAAAGCCAAACATAGATGAATTCAAAGCCATGATGCAGATCATTTTTAGGTTCTTCAGTCTCTTCCTCAGAATATTCTAATAGTGGTTAAGTCCTGCCCATCAATAGGACTGTGCTTAAAAGATGAGCTTCATCAGGCAATGACTAACTGCTAACTCCATTAATGCAATTGTGGGGGTTGTTTTGTTTCATTTCGTGGCTCATTGCTTTTTCCACACTTTCATGGTATCCAGTGCTGTTTTCTACTATAAGTTATAAATGAATTTTTTAAAAAATAAGTGCTTGTACTTTGGACCATAAAACAAAATCTGAAGCTGAAATCAAAGGAAGAAGGTAAATTACTTTTAGTGTTCTGCAAAGAAACTTTCACTTGGCTATTTCCTGTTGTTTTGAAACTCTGAAAATCAATACAGAAACATATCATATTCTGAAGGCAGGTCATCTGTGCATGAGGTATTTTTAACAGTTGGCTTTGAAGGGGATACTTATGCCCCCTTGACATGAATCTACAGTTCTTTGCACTAAGTGTCCCCATGAAACTACATTTTTGCTTGGGCTATCCATTTCAATGGTTATTACTTTTTACTGTTCCAGGCTCCCATCTTCTATTATAGATTCACTGATAGATCAATATGACAGAGGCAAGATAAAAGTCAGTTAGCTCTATATGTCTATTGTGATACTGAAAATTCAGATACACATTTCTCCTGACAGAAGCCAGGCACGTAACTGAGCCATTACATGTCTAGGTGGTTTTCTAGTCCTTTCTGTATAAACTCACGTTTCTGGACATCCTTCTTAATTTTGAGGTCCTCATGGCCTGTCAGGGAGTTAGAAGTGAGTGGTTCCCTAGGGGAGGGAGTGATTTTAAAATACAATTTTCACTTTTGAAAGGAGAGAACAAAACACATTTGGTGCTACACTGAGGCAGTAAAAAGAATGCTGACATGCTCAGTTTCTAAACCACAGGCAAGTGGACTGTAAAACCAAGGGATGGTTCAGAGTCAAGGGAAAAAAATCTTTGCAGTTCTCTAGTGGGTAATAGGAATGAGGAAACTGGCTTTTGGTTGGGTGGAATCCTCAGGATCCCTCTGGGGTTAATCACTTCAGCTATTAATCTGCAACTGGTTTAAGGAAGAAGAAAAAAAATCTGCCAAACATTTAAGCTACCATCTACTTGTTTGTGGATGGTCTATAATATCTACCATGAGTAGGGAGAGTGCTTGAGGGACATTTTAGGGAAGAAAGAAATGAGTAGTGGAAAAGATTCAGATGGTCTCATATTTTAAGATTTTCACCCTTACTGCAAGCTCACATGGTTAGATTCCTGACAAGAGATATAAAACTTGAGAACTTTACCAAAAAACATTAAAAGTTCAGATAAAATTTCATCCTTTTCATTTGTTAATGAATTGGCTCATTCGTGGGTTTAATGAACATCTGTTAAGTTCTTGCTGAGTAGCAGGTACTGTGCAAGTGTTCAGGTTAGACAAAGCCAGTTTACTGCTATTAGTTGCTTTTCTATCTCTGTGACAAAATGCCTGAAGTAAACAACTTATGGCAAGAAAGATGTATTTTGGCTCATGGTTTCAGAGGTCTCAGTACATGGTTGTTTGGCCCCATCATTTTGGGTCAGTGGTGAGGCAGAATATCATGGCAGAGAGCTCACAGCCATAGCAAAGCTGCTCACTTCCTAGCAGACAGGAGACAAAGAAACATAGGAAGGCGTCAGGGTCCTAATATCCCCTTGAAGGGCATGCCCCTAATGATCTCATTTTCTAGCATGAGGCCCCACTTCCTCAGATATTCCTTAAGCTCCCAGTAGTGCTATCAGTTGTAGATCATGTCTTTAACTCATGAGCCTTTGGGAGAGCACTTAAGATCCAAACCTTAATACCTGCATTTAAGTAACTTATGATTCAGTGAGGGAGAAAGACAGACAATTATATAGAAAGTATACATGGGCATGACAATCTAACTTTTTCATTGTTGTTGTTGTTGTTGTTAGGTGCCGTCGAGTCGGTATCTGACTCATAACGACCCTCTGTACAACAGGGGAAACACTACTGTCAGTGCTTCTCTGCTGTGCATAAGGTTTTCAATGGCAGATTGATTTTTGGGAGGGGGTTGCCAGGTCCTTCTCCTAAACTTTTTCATAAAGATGTATAAAACAACAAGAAATCCATATTCATGGATCTGTTTTTTTGTTTTTGTTTTTGTTTTTTTTCATTCTGACATGCTTTTCATTGTGGCATGAACTAATCTAAAAATCTGATGTATGACATGATGACTACTGGTAGTAAACTTGTACTTACTTGCAATTCATGCTTATTGAGTAGGTTTAAGGGCTTTTGTCATATACACAAGAAAATATGCATAACTGTGAGATGATATGTATGTTAATTTGCTTCACTGGAGTAATCTTTTTACTCTTTTTAGAGGTATCCCAAACCATCCTGTTATGTATCTTAAATATGCAGAGTACAATTTATTTTTTAAAAAAACACTATACAGTAAATTCTGTGTATGGGATATATTAGCTGGTACGTCACTATAACATAAACTGACCAAAACAAACTTATTGATGGAGAGCTTTACTGAGTACTCAGGTTAGAGGATCACAATCCATAATGGTGGAATGAAAGGTGGCAGGGCCCGTAGACAAATACACAGGATAGGAGATGAGAAGCAGAGAGCAGGGAGAGTGATCAGATCAGCAGCTCCAGGTAAAGACCTTGAAAGGCCTATCCTTAGTAAATCACTTCTGCAAAGCTATATCCTACCTCCCAAAATTCCATAACCTCCCAAAACGGCATCACCAGCTGGGGACCCGACAATACAACACATAACCTTTGGGGACAATTTAGATTTAAAAACATCATGACATGTGGGAGGGTAATGGCAGAAAGTAATAAGGATATATAAACAAATGAATGAATCTACAAATGAATGAATGATGGTTAAAGAAGAATGTGTGGTGGGGACTGATTATTATCTGCTATAAACTGAGACCAGGAGAAATAAAACTGAGAAGTTATTTTAATAGAGTGTGGTCTGTATACCTGTGCACCCAGCAACAAAAAGGAGGATGTTTAGCCCAGATGGGTTTAGGAAATGCAGCCTATAATCCAGTAGTTCATGGTCTCATACTTAAAATATAGGACCATTTCAATCTCAGAGTTTGAAAAGGTTTCCTGGCAGGGTCAGCATACAAAGAATTTCCACACGATGAAAGGGAGATTATTAGGTGTAGAAAGTTCAGTGAAGACATGGTGTTGTTAGGAGCCATGGAGTCGGGTCCAACTCATAGTTACCTTATGTACAAGAGAATGAAACACTCCCTGACACTGTGCCAGACACACAATCTTATTTATACTTAGCCTATTGTAGTACCCACTGTGTCAGTCCATCTAGTTGAGGGTCTTCGTTTTTTCATTGACCTGTCATTCTCCCAAACATTATGTCCTTCTCCAGGGACTGGTCCCTCCTGACAACATGTCCAAAATATGTAAGATGCATTCTAGCCATCCTTGCTTCCAAGGAGCACTCTGGTGGTACTTCTTCTAGGGCATGTCTGTTGGTGCTTTTTGCAGTCCATGGTATAGTTACTATTTGTTTCCAGCACCATAATTCAAAAGCATGAATTCTTCTCTTTACTTCTTTATTCAATGTCCAATGTTCACAAGCATATGATGTAACTGAAAATCCCACGGCATGGGTCAGGCACACCTTCATCTTCAATGTGACATCTTTACTTTTCAATACTATAAAGAGTTCTTTTGCAACAGTTTTTCCCAATGCAATGTGTCATTTGATTTCTTCACTGCTGATCTGTGGGTGATGATTTTAGAACCAAGTAAAGCAAAATATTGGACAACCTCAATCCTGTCTTCATTTGTCCTAAAGTTGCATACTGACTCAGTTGTAAGAATTTTTGTTTTGTTGATGTTGAGGGACAATCCATACTGAAGGCTGCATTTTAAAATCTTCATCAGTAAATATTTCAACTTCTCTTTACTTTCAGCAAGCAAAGTTGTCGTGACTTCGAACCAAGCAGTGTTTCCTTGTTCTGTTCTAAATGACTGCCTCCTGGTTTATGTACAGATTCCTCATGAGTATAATTAAGCGGTCTGGTATTCCCATTCTTTACAATGTTATCCACAATTTGTTGTGATACACACAGTACAGTGCCTTTGCGTAGTCAATAAAACATAGATAGATATCTTTCTGGTATTCTCTGCTTTTGGCTAATATCTGTCTGACATCAGCAGTGATGTCCCTGATTCCACATCCTCTTCTGAACTTGGCTTGATTTTCTGGCAGTTCCCAGTTAGTATACTGTTGCAGTCATTTTTGAATAATCTTTAGTAAAGTTTTACTTGCATGACCCTGCTAGTATCTGTAATACCAGTGGCATAGCTTTCAGCATCATAGTACCATGCCATCCTCCACACTATGGCAGACAAGTGAGGAAGTGAAGACATATCTGTATCTATATAAATATTTACATATTTATTTCTTTTTTTTCATTGTAGTAAAACATATTTGGCATGACATTTACTCTCTTAACAAATTTTTAAGTTGGCAGTACAGGCACAATATTGTACAGCAGATCTGTAGAACTTTTTTTATCTTGAATGACTGAAATTTTATATGCATTGAACAGCATTTTCTCTATTGTTATGGTTTAAATCTAAAATGTTCCCCGAATGTCAATGTGACTAACTGCTTATTCCCCAGCTGTTGGCACTATTTTGGACAACTTTGGAACTTTGAGATGTGGGACCTAGTTTTGAAGAAGTAGGTCAATGAATGTGAGGCTCCAGACTACCAGTTCCTTCTGAGTTCTCTGCTCCTGATCTGCCATGATGTGAATAACTCTCCCCCATCATGCATTCCTGTGACCTCCTCAACCAGGCCCTCCCTGTCAGTATGGACTGAACCCCTGAAACTATGAGCCAAAAATGATGTTTTCCTCCCTTGAATTGTTGGGTCAGGTATTTCAATAACAGTGACACATAAACTAATTAACACATATTCACTCTCCAGTATATTTAATTTATTTTTAATTTTAACATTTTCCCTTCTACTACCCACAAAGACAAATGACTGCTTATATAAAGCTTTGAAGGAGAACAGCAATTTGTTTATTGTATCAAAAGGGAAGGGTAAGATTTGTATGATTGTGAGATCACAAATAGCCTTGAATTTTATACTGTGACATTTGAATTTTATCTGGAGTGATAGGAAGCCAATGGAAGTTTTGTGTGTAAAGGCATGAAGTGGTAGGGTATCTATTTCACAATCACCTCTCTGAGGGCAGTTAGAAGGGTGGGCTAGAGGAAGGTAAAGCCAGAAGTAAGTGGACAAGTCAGGAAAAGGAGATAGTTTATACAAAAATAATGAAGAACTGAACCAAGGTTGCAGTGAGATGGAGGAGAGGAATGCCAGAGGAGGCAGGGCTGGTGACAGCCTAGGAGCTGGTTCTTGGTTTTCACATGGCAAGGCAAGTTCAACTTCAAATCTGCTGCTTGAGGAGAAGTGGTAAAGTTAACTCAGGATCAGTTCCAAGTGTGACTGGCACACTTGAAGTTTACAAACTGAAGGTGGCCTCAATGTGCAAACTGTAGGAAATGGCAAATGGTACATTTTTCCTTTCATAGTTCCATTTCAAGACCAAATAGATCATGAGTGAGTATCACAGAAACAAAGATGAGGAAAGACAGAAGTGGAGCTCTGTGAAAATCAGTGGCTAGTACAGAATGTCAAAATTTCTCCATTATTTCATGCTTTAAAGTGTCAAAAATAGTAAATAAACATGTAGTTTCAAAGAAACAACTACTAAGACTTTATTTTTTCCATAAAATTCCTCCAATTAATACCTACATTTCCATGAGCTAAATAAAGAATCAGTGTGCAAAAATCAGAGGGAGAAAGAGGGAGAAAGAAAGAGAAGGAGAGGGAGAGGGAAAGAAGAGGGTAAGGGAAAGAGGAAAATGGAGGGAGGGAGAGAGAGAGAGAGAAAGAGAAGAGAGAAGAGAGAAGCTAAAATAAAATCCAAGCCATGCTTTCTTCAGAAGACAGAGCTTAAGTGTCTCTATATTTTCTTAACTGCTTTATTGAGACATAATGCATATATCATAAAAATCAACCATTTAAACTGGCTATTAAATGAGTTTTAGTATATTCACAGAGTTGTGTAACCATCATCATGATTTAATTTTATGTTTTTATTATCCTGAATGAAATTCTTTGTACTGATTAACAGTTACTTCCCATGTCCTCCACCCTTGCCTCAAGTCTAAGCAATCAATGATCAATCTATTTATTTCATAGATTTACCTACTCTGGACATTTTATATAAATCATACAGTCTCTGCTCTTTAATAACTGACCTCTTTCACGCATTATAATGGTTTTGAGATCTACATATTGTCACATGCATCAGTATTTCAATACTTTCTATTGTGGAATAATATTATATTATAGTGATATGCCAAGTTTTCTTTCTTTATTCATCAGCTAATCAATAACTGAGCTGTTTCCTTTTATTGGACATTCATGTGATGATGTTTTGAACATTTGTACATGAGGTTATGCATGCACTTTGTTTTTTACTTCTCTTGGGCACATACCTAGGAGTAAAGTTGCTATACATCTGAGGAACTGCTGTGATATTTTCCAAAGTGGCTATACTATTTTATATACCCACCAGCAACATATGAGGACTCCAGTTTCCCCACATCCTTGTTTACATTTGGTATCTTCTATCTTTGATTAGAGTCATCCTAGTGGGTATAAAGTATTATTGTGATTTGATTTACATTTTTCTGTGTTTGTATTTTGTTGTTGTTGTTAGGTTCCATCCACTGGAGTCCGACTCATAGCAACCCTCATAGGGTTTTCAATGGCTGACTGTTTCAGGATTGCCATGGGAGTGGGCCACCATGTCCTTCTCCCATTTTGCAGTGCTGGGAATCGAACTTGGGACCTCACAGACTGCAGAGCAGCACTCTACCAACTGAGCTAAATCCCAGCCCCAATTTGTATTTTAAGTCTGACGATTCAGTGAATAAACTTTTCTATTATTTATACAGTATATTTCCTTTGCATTTTTAATCTTGTAAAACTTTATGAAAACCCTCTAGTCATCTGTTAATACCCTAATACTGCTTATCAGTCAGTACAGAACTCAGGGGCTTAAAATATTCAGCATCTCTTAGTTCCTGAATGTGTGAATGGGAGATTTAGGTTGGGCCCAGCTGTGTGGCTCTGACTGAGCTCACTCAGCTATCTGTGGAGGGGGTGGTGATTGGCCTTGACAGCCTACCTCAGCTTTCTTCTTTATATCTCCTGTTCTTTCACATGCCAAACCAGATATGTTCTTCCCAGATGGTGGTCAAGTAGCCCAAGCAGCTGTGGCAACATACCCAACTATGACTTTGCTTCAGACACCACAGATTACATTCCATGAACCAAGGCAAATCATATGACCAAACTCAGATCCAAGAAGCAAGGAACATACTTCTTGGTGTGAAAAATAGCAAAGTGTTATGGCAAAGGGCATAGATAGCATGAGGAGTGAAGTTGTGTGGGCATTCATGGATCAGTCTGCCACATAGAGTACACCGCCATTCAGAAGGAAGATGGAAGGAACTGGTAGGGGAGAAGTCCTCACTTCACCAACTTCCTTCACTATGGTCATGTTTGCTCTCAAGTTTGCCTGTGTGAAAATCAGATCTAGAAACTACACTTGAGGGTTAAATATTCTCCTGGAAACAGCAATTACATTTTTAAAAAGAGAAAAGATGAATGGCAAATGAACAGCTTATTTGAATACATCTCCAGTGCCATAATGAGAACTCAGGACAAACCCAGATCAAACAGCAGCAGGTACTCTGAAATATTCTGGAAGGTGTTTAAACCTGGGATATGTGACATTCTGGAAGGTGTTTAAACCTGGGATATATATTTAAGTATTTATAAATGTCATATCATCTGTTTTAGGAAAAGCTAAAATAATGTCTTACAGACATATCAGGTAAAAAAATTGCTTCAGTAATCTATTTTGATAGAATTGGTAAATGTGGAAGCAAACATATTATGGGTCAATACCAGTGAAAGGATGCTCCACACAGACATAGGATTCATGGTCCATTAAGCTTCAGGTCCATCCTGATGTGGATTCCTCTGGTGTATTACTATTATATCCTAGTTTTGTTGACTCAGGTACTATGTCAGCAAAACCAAACATATTGGCTTGTGGCCCAGCCTTGAGCTATCTGTAGAGGATATGTTTTTGCCTTTACCACCATCACAGTAATGAGCAACTGGCATTAGTTTGATTTGCATATTTTTGTGCTTCCAACTTAGACTCTGTGTCAGTAGGAGACAACTTATTGTGATGATACGTACAGCATATTATCTGTTTTGTGCTATCAGCATTTATTTATGTAAATTCCATCATTACAAGGGGTCATTTTCCAACCTTCTACCATGAAATCACATTCTATGCCAATAAGCAGCAAGAAAACACTATAGGAGAAGAGCTGGTATATTTTGTCATTCATAGCTGTTGGTCAAGGAGTTGGAAAGGGTGTTGGTGGTGGTTGCTTGCTTGTTTGCTTTTCTAGGTGAGTTTGCCTTAAGGATTGACAGGTAAGATGGCAATCTGAGAGTCTATCAGATTTAAAACTAATGCCATCAAGCAGACACATTCCTTTTTTCTCTCACAAACATATATACATATACCAAAAAGAGTGCCTGACTTATTTAAGATTTTCTTTAAGAATAATTTATGATCTAAAAAATATTTTGTGTTCCCTAGATGATGAGTGAATGTTTTCTTTGATAAGAAGTGGAACTCTGTAATTTATTAATACAAGAGCTAAAAAGATAGAATAACTAACTAGGATATTTCACTTACAAAAGTACCTGAAACAGGAAGAAACCATGTGGAATCTGAGATTTCATAGACCCAACTTCTAAATTCTGTTCCAAAAAATATAGCCCAGGTTGATTATATATCTGTCTTGTCATTAGAGGCAGATGAGCCTGTTAAAGCTCAGTGTAACTAGAGCTGTAATTTATGCATTTCTTTGATAGCTATCTCTAGTTTAGCACAAAGGGATGTCAGCATTTAACCTTACTTCAAGAAATGACAATGTAGAAAAAAGGAAAAGAAAGAAAAAACCCAGCAGCCATCCACTTAAATCTAGTTGACACCTGTCAAAAGGAACCCTTACTAAGAGGGAGGATAATTAGTATATTACTCTGTTGTGAATACGTTGTTCTCAGCCGGGTATGTATTATTCTTCAGGCTGGTTAGAAAAGAGAAAGATGAGAGAAAAGTAAAAGTGAAAAATCAAATTCAAATCACATTTCATGCTTTAGCAAACTCACTTGTAAGGGTTGTCTTTGTAGAGGCACTTAATGGAAATCTCAATGATCAATGATCATTCAGCTCTAAAGGAACTTGAACTTGGAAATGATCTTATTGAGGGTAGACATGTAACCTGTACTGGGGAAAGTTTGTCAGGAAGAATGCAGGTGCTTTCCTCTACACCTTCCCAATCTTCAGCAGTAAAGCGGAATACATCAGAAAGGTATTTCTATAACCACAAACTTTTTAAGAATGATAATACTTTGAAAGAGCTTCTTCTTATGTCTGTACATCTTTTGTTTGTATGTTTGTTTGTTGGCTTGTTTTCCATTCCATTAGGTTTTTAACACTTGTCATGTAGGTGGCATTATTCATAGGTATACAATACATCCAACAGCATGGGACATTCTTTGCTTTAAGAGCTTTGACTTAAAACTACATTATATTTCTCATAATTTTTTCCGTTATCTCCTTTTTAAATGCCTTACTCAATATTTTTATTTAGTTTCGATTTCATGAGTGAATAGTCTCCATATAAAACAGGTAGAACTTACTGCCAGTTTTACGTCTATTTAGATCACTTAATGACAGGTGAATTTGCATCAGGAATTAGAGATCAAATGAGAGACTTTGTAATGTATTGTACAAAGTATGTGACTTGAGGTTATTAGACAATATTTAATTTCTACTAATTTTCTATTGTTTGTGTAACATAGGACCTGCGTTTTAATACACCTGAGTCTTCAGTTCCCTCTTTTGAAAAATGCATTAAAAATCCTGTTTCAGGTGACCTTTGAAACTTCTCAATGATTTGCATGACCGTTTGTTCAGCTGTTTGCATTTGGATTAGAAATAGAAGTGGCAAAAGTGTTTTTTCTCAGGCAGGACAATCCCTCAAAGAAAGAGAAGGAGATGCCCAAAGAAACACAAATCCGGGCAATCAGAGCACACATTCCTTTAGGATATCTATTAACAAAGAGTTCAAATGAGTGACTGACTAGAAAGGAAAAGCTAGCCATAGAAGAAAAGCTGGGAGAAGCAAAGGTCTGGCAACTGCTTCATCTACAGGGGGAGTTAAACCACACACATATGTGAAAGGGAAAAAAGCAGCATTTCTGAAGAGCCCACCATGTATTTAGAGAAGTAGAAGGTTGAAAGCCAATGTGAAACTTTACCTAAAAGCCAATGAGAGAGAACAGTAATACTGGAGAAAAGGATACTAATGCCCAAAGGTTGCAGTTTAAGGAACTGACAGAGACCCCTGTGAGGCAACTGAGGAAGAAGGACTGAAGGAAATGGTAGTAGCAGTCAGAAGAAAGTTAGTATGTTTGACCAAAGGGACTGACAGAGGCATCTGGAAACAATGAAAGGCAGAATTTATTTTTCCTGAGAAGTTTTCTTTGAAAATAATTCTTCAGTGAAACAAAAACCAAAATAACAATATCCTCAACATTTCACTTTTTATGTTTAAAAAACAATCTAAGAAACAAACACAAAATTCTGGCTTTGTTAATTAAGTGGAATTATGAGTTACAATACAATCCTTTATAGTCTATCTGATTTCATGAGGTCTAACTTCACTTGGAAGAAGCCTGGGGCATAAGAAGATAGCTTAATGAATACTTTTTCTGTATTCCCTATAGCCACCCTTTACACTGCTCACCTTTTTTTGGACATATGGAAACATCATGCAAGGAATGAACAAAAGACTCAGGGATGTCTTTTCTTGGCTAATGACAAAGAAAAGAAAAAAACCATGCTGATCATTGATAATATGTAATGTACTCATATCAAAGATAACATAATCAGAGGAGAGTGGGTTACAAACTACCCAATTGACTCAGCAGGTATCACCAAAATATTTGCAGGTTGCTTGGTAACCCAATTAAAAGTCTCTATTTAAATCCCAGATCATTAGTGACTGAAAATCACTATCATTTGATGGCTCATCTCAGTCCAGTACTTAGGGGAGATTTTGCTACATCAAAAAACTACCAACATATTTGGCACTAATTGGCTCCCTTGGTGGCAATCTCAGCCTATAGGCCAAGAATTGAGTGGACCTGAGAGGATAAACTATTCCCTAGTCTGAGAGTTGGTGCTTCTCAGTACAGGCTGAAGGACATTGGTGGGTTAAGATTTTTATATAGATATTATCTGTCTTTGGATGAATTGAGATGTTCTGTTTTTAAGAATATTGTCTTGATGTGGAGTTCTTTTTCAAAAAAATATGTTTTATTTAGGATTTTGTTTTCAAAATGTATCTCTTTTTCTCTCCCCCTTTTTCTTTAGTTCTTCCCCCTAAACTTGCAATGGTTAACAGAAATAATATTAAATTTTATCATTTTAAATTAGAAGCCTGAATTAAAGACATTTTGGTGACCTGAAAGACAGACCTGGAGTAAAAGGGAGATTGTTTCTTCACTGAAATTATCTGATTGATAGCCTTGCAACTTTGGTGGACAGGGTAAGAAGTTCCAAAAGGATTGACAGTATTTGTGTAAATATAGGAGATTTAGTATTTCTTCTGTTGAAAATTGATCTCACGTTGATCATTGGAAGGTAATGGATTTTCCATAGATTGTGGTGTTGAAAGTAGGAGACAAATTCAAAATCATTAGTGAAAAGACATAAACATGGAGAATATATGATTAGAAAATTCTAAGTTTACTATGGCCTGCAGAGGTAGCCCTGTGGCATCTGATCCAGTCAGATCTCCGAAGCTAAGCAGGGTTGGGCCTGGTTAGTACCTGGATGGGAGACCACCTGGGAACACCAGAAGCTGTAGGCTTGGGAGAAGGACCTGGGAACCCCTCCCAAAAATCAATCTGCCATCGAAAACCCTATGAACAGCAGAGAAGCACTGACAATAGTGTTCCCCTGTTGTACAGAGGGTCTCTATGGGTCGGATACCGACTTGACAGCACCTAACAACAACAACAAGTTTACTATGGCAAATGATATTGTAACTAGAAATGACACTATAATTAAATATTAGACATTTGAACATTTGACATGATTGTGAAATAAATTCATCCTACTTATGGTAAAATATTTCATAGAGAGAGAGAACATAATGGGAACTGATGAAAATAGAACAAAGTTATGAAAAATGAAATATATAAGTGGCCTGTTCTAAGAGTTAGAAGGACTAAAAGCTAGAAAGACTGGGAGTCCCCCCATATCACTACTATGTTTTTGGTCCTAGTTTTTATAACTGTAAAGCTGGAAATAAGGATATAGAAGACCTCTTTTCAGTTTAGGAATTGTGACATTCCTTCAGAAGGGATTTCTTTATAAATTTTTCTGTTGATGTCTACTATTGTTATACTAGTCATATGAAAAATCAATTATATTTGATCTTCAAGATTTTTAATAAAAACTTTAAGATGACAGAATCTGCTGAATTTGTTGGACTGAAGTATTGTCCAAAATGATCCCTAGAGGATCTATATGAAAAATGTTAATTATATAAGGATAGTTTTAGTTTCACTTGGCAGTAGTGTCCTGTAAGAAGACAGACTTGTTAATTAACATTCAGTGAAATAATGGGGAAAACCTGTGATATTTTTATAATAATGAACTTCTCAAAACAGATGTCAAAATAACAATAAAGATGCAGTTTCTGAATTGGAAAATTGCATTTATTTCTAACCATTTAAAAATCAGAAAGATTGAGAGATTTCCTGTATTATTTACTAAGAACAAGAGATCACAATTTCTTATTTTTCACCTCTATTTTTAATAATTTTTGTTGAGTTTCTGACTAGTTGTTTCATGATGTATTTTGTGCTGGTGATCTTTCATTTAGTTATTTGTACTTTGAGTTCTGTTTTCTAACTTGTTTCCATATGAATATATATATAATCCAATTAAGTTCCATAAATAGTCAAATAGACATTGCTCATTTTCCATGGCTTGTATATACATGCTTGGTCACATTATCAAAGGTGTTCCTTTTGTACCTGAATGTGACCTGCAATTACGGAAACAAGTACAGTAGTTATCTCAAACCATTCTTTGATGCATGAATTCCCCATAGCAGTTTACCCAGTAAATTTTGCAAAACACTGGTCCAAATGGTGTCAAAATGAAAAGCAATGTTCAATTAGTTTAGAAAATTTTGCATCCTATGCCCTCCATTAAAGCATCACAGGACCTTAGTAAAATCTCTGAGAAATGCTGAAGTGGGAGGAGAGAATTGTTTATTTGCCTAATTAAAAATTTGCTACATGAATTTGTTCATAAATATATTTTCTCTCTAATTCCTATTTATTTGCATTCCAAAGAATAAAGTCTCTAATAATGTGGCTAGTTACTCTTGGTATGAATATCCAGGGATTTTACTGGTTTTTTTTTAGGCCATACTTCCATATCCTTAATTGGAATGCTTCCTTGTTGCCTTCATCTATTGTTACTGTGCACCTTAAAAGTAGATGATTAATGCTGATTTTGTGGCAACAATGCAAATATTTCAAGTCAAGAAAAGAACTAGTTTTGTTTCCCTAACTCATCTCCAATACATTAAATATCCATGGATCCTTCACACATTCCTACTGTACCACAGGTTCAAAGATATTATTCATCTCTGAATATGCTCCAATTTGCTATTGTCCTTATTAAGAGATTAGACAGGAATGCAATGCCCCCTAAGACTGGAACAGAGTAGGGCAGGGGGAAACTCACTTCCCCTAAAGACAGACCAGTTGTTTAGCATGTCATCAGGAATCACTTGTCCTGCTTCTTCTAAAGACTCCTGACAGATATGTTCACTATGAAAGACATAATTCTAAGATGGACCTTGAAGTTCCAGCTTCACATGTTCAATCTGGTCATAATCTCTAGAACTATGAATATGATAAATTTTATGCCTTTGATTAGGTTATGGCTAGTTGACCCTAAGATTGGGTCAATTTATGTAGCCACACATGCCACTTAAAAGTAGCATTTTCTCTGCATGTTCATTGGAAAGTAGGTCACAGATTAGAAGCAAAATATAGACTAAAAATGTTGCTGGCTTGTAGATGGAGGGTTCTACAGGGAAGAGATGCAAGTGATGTTTAGAAACCTAAGAATAGCCATTGGCTAATAGCCAGAAAGGAAAGAGGGACTGCAGTCCTAAAACCACAAGGAGTTGAATTTGTCAAAAGCCTGAATGATCTTGAAAAAAGATCTTCTCAGTGTAGGAAAAAAAAAATCTAATCTCGTGAACACCTGGATTTTGGTATTGTGAAATCCTGAGCAATGCTGTGGAAAATTTCTGATCTACAGAACTGTGAGCAAATAAGTGGGTGTTTTTATTTGGATTTTGTTGTTATTTTATTTTTTTGGGGGGTGTTGATTTTGTTTTGTTTCAGGGCCATTGTGATAATTCATTACACAGCAATAGAAAACTAATAAGTCTAGATAACAAAAGCTCATCATCTTTATCATATTTTGTGTTTATATATGTTTTGTGATATATATCAGTAACATTTTCCATTATCTCTGGCTGAACAGCTTTTAGTACCCCATATAAACAAATATTAACTGCATGCTTTCTTTTCTTTGCTCCTAATAAAATGCTGCCAGTTTACAGTCATTTTCTCATTCATTCATTCCCCAACAAATTTATATTTCATGGACATACAGACCTATCTCATTTTGCATACTTTCTGTGGACTCTTTCCTTTAAGATATGCCCTTCCAATTCTGGATTCTAAGCTTGAGATACAGGACACAACTGAATAAATATTCATAATAGCAATTTGCCTCTTACTACTAGAATTGTACATTCTATTGACTGGTCAAATCCAAGAGTTATTATGCTAATTGACCTCCAAGATTGATTATGACATCTTTTGTCATTTGCTTTTTCTTATGCATTACCAAGCATCTTTTCTATTATTATCTTTTTGACTCATGTTCTTTGTGCTTTATGATAACTTGTATTCAGTGCTTTCCATTTCTTTTCTTACATTTTATTTTCAGCTTTAACAGCTCTTATTTCTCATTCTTGCCAATTATCTTAACACATCTTTGAAATATCTTGAGTCAAATTCTAAGACATCTCTACCAGTTCTATGACACTCTGAGCCTAGAAAATTCTTTGTTGCACATAACCTCATTTCTCTTTCAGAATCCAGCCTTTAAAATGAGTGGATGAGTAGAGTTTTCATGTATCTTGGGCCCCAAATCCTTCAGTATTGTAGCTGTGAAGGCATGTGTTAATCCTCTCCTGTTCATTTTGCTTGACCTGTATGATAAGCAGTTACAAACAATAGAGCGGCCGGTAAGCCTTGGAATCCTACTACAGACCATCAACCTTCTTTAAGAAGTAGCAAACCAGCTGGGCACAGTGGCTCAATCCTGTAATTCCAGTGATTCTCACAACTGTAATCCCAGTGACTCAGGATGAACACAGGTTTAAGGCCAGAGGCAGCTTGCATAACTTAGTATGACCCTGTCTCAAGATAAAAAAAAATTAGAAAATAGGTTGGCTGTTCAGCCCAGTGGTATAGCACTTGCAAGGTATGTGCAAAGTCCTGAGTTCAACTCCCAAGAACCGCAAAAACAAAAAACAAAAACAAAAAAAAAAAAACCAAAATTGTAAAAGAATAACAAGTAGCAAACTCCTGAATGGACAAGTTATAAACCCAAACTCCCAATTTTGATTCTAAAACCACAGGCCATTCCTTCTCAGTATCCTTTATTGGCTCTTCCTCTGTTGGCTCCATGTGCTCACATCTCATGGGCTCATTTGGGCTGAGATGTGGAATTGAATGTGACCTGAGGGAAAGTATACTTTGGATCTCATATATATGCTTGGCTGGTTAACAAAAATCTTTGATGAATATCCCTCAACCCTATTTTACTTTTAATGCCTAATATAGTGCTTCAAAAATATGATTCCATCTCCCCAATTTGAAAAAGGCTCACAATCCATTCCACTAAATGTGAAAGATTAATATCAAATGTCATTTGCATTAAACTGCCAAAAGATTCCTAGAATGTGGGAAGAAAAAAGGGTTTGTCTGGTTCTGTAGATGGCAAACTTCAAAAGAAATTTTATCTTTGCTCTCAATATTTCAAAGAGTTCAAGCCGCTCCATTACCCTTTATTCTACTCCAACAGTATCTGTCTTCTGTCACTATAATTTAGTTTAATTGTTTGTTTGCTTTACTCCTGAAAATTTGAGTAATTGGTGGGTGGGTATGGTGCATGCACATGTGTGTATGGGGGTGATTCTTTTTGGGAATTAGGTTTTCCCAAGAATTTTTCTACACTCTCCAGTTAGACCATTTATTCTGAAACTCATGATAATTATTTTGCTTTCCCATTACCCTATAAATGTAGCAAATACACTTGATTTTTGTTTTAAAACTCTCCCAGTTAATTAGCATTTCACTAATTAGTTTAACATTTACTAATGCTTACTATCAGCATCTATGTTCTTTAATTTCAATTTCAAATCATAAAATTTGAAAATAATTCTTTAACTACACATGTTTGATAATGCATTAGTAGAAGTCTTCTTTTCAATAAGTAAAAATTATCTGAACATGTATATAGTGCTTACATAGTATATTTTTAGTATATTTTCACTTTTCTATGTGTTCGTTCACAATGATGCAATGTTAAATTCTGTTATGTAGTTAAATCTTAATGCAGTATAATGACAAATTAAATGTGAATTAAGCACTAAAATCATTAAGTGGGAAGAAAATTTCCATTTTCTTCCTACTTAATGAGAAGAAACCATTTTAAAAGGTTCTCATTAAGTGAATAAAGCACTGAAAATCTCTCAGTAAAAGGTCATGTTGAAGACTAGAAAACCAATATTTTCCTTCAGTACTGGAACAGATTGTTGTTTCTTTGGTAGAGTTTCAGATGAAGTAGTTGGCATGAATTTAGGTGTAATATTGTACTGAAAATAGGCAGCCTTAAAAGACAAAATAGCTCTTCCCTCAGTGACAGGCAGTGACTGAAGAGAAAGCCAAGTCATGTCTCCTACCTCTTCCCTGACAGGGCATTTGTGCTCCATTATTGGAATCATGGGAAGAATTTTTGGCAATTATTAAATTGTTCTTTCCCCTTTTCTTTGGCTTCCTTACTATTTCCACTTTTTTTTTTTCAAAGACAGTTGAATCTACTAAATTTTAAGGGCATGTTAAATGACTGCACTATTGTAAATGATAATATTGGTATGATAGCCATTTTTACATCAGTTGACTAACTTTGGATGATGAAACAAAATGAAATAGCCTTTGTTTTCCTTACCTTTCATCTTTGTTTTGCTGTATTTGGAAATGAAGAAATGTAAATAGGAAGAAGATAAAAGAAAGAATTGAGACTTATTGAGCATATTCATATTCTAGGTCCACAATTCTATATTATTTCACCCATCTCATAGATAAGAAAATGGAGTCAATGTACAGATGCTTGTCTACTAGGAGGTGGAGTAGTAAAAAATCAAAGCCCAAGTTACCTCCAGAAAGCCACTCATCCTCCTCTCCTCTGTTCCTATTCCTACAGTAAGATAAAAGCTTTTGGAGGATAAGTTAAGATTTCTTAGGCCTTGTTAGCTAGGCCCATAGTCTAAGTGCAGCAGTTTTTATCTTATTTGCAGCAAATAGGAAATTTGCTCCTTGTAAATTTGATTTATTTATACTCTGCTCACAAAGAGGTTTAGTGTTTTACTGAGAGCTGTTTGATCTGCAAGCCAGATGACTTTTTTTACATAAAGGTTACTGGAAGCAAAATGTTGTTGATATAAACAAGATAGAAGCTCCCAAACTGTATGATTAAAAGCAAAATTTAAATCCTTAAGTTTATACACACAATAATGTGCTATAAACTTGGCAGAACATATTATATTGTTTATACTTTTGATTGCTTCAAATTGACATCATAAAGACAAAGGTTTTCTCTCCTTTAGTATTTATCAGACTGTGTGTGTGCTCACATGTGTGTTGTGTATGTGTGTGTTGTGTATGTGTGTGTATGTCTGGAGCTCCTATTACTTCTCGAACATGCATCAGTGGAGTATCTCTTTTTTAAAGTATAATGATATTTCTAGGTATTTTTCCTATGCAAATCAGTATTGTACATAGGCCTAGAATTGAATCTAGAATATACAAAGCCAACGATTCATGCAAATTTGTAGATGTTAGTCTTTAAATCATAAGAAGTCTATTAGTTCAAAATTATTAAAAGTGAATTTCCTAATTACCTTAAAAACAATAGAGATTGTGAAGAAGCAAAAATTTGTTGGAACTTAATGAGCTGAAGAAATAAATCCCGCTCTATAGATCACCTTCCTAATGACACAAGTCAATTTAGAAATTATGTACAAGATAAATCTCTTTCCTCTAATTGCACCAATGTATATAGCTGAATCATGAGCATCACTGGAGACAGATTGAAAAATAAATTGTTCACTGTCTCCAAGACAAACCTCAAATAAGAAACATGATATTCTGTATAAACTCTATCTCTGATACATGCTTTTGAAAGGCATGCTATAATTATGTGTAGCATTATAGAGATTCTTGTGTTTATAAATATTTTCAAAAGGCTTTGAAATTGTTTGTAAATCCAAAGTTTATAAATGACTTATGAAATCCACAAATTTGCTAAATATGTTTTGGCATTTTTGTATTTTGCTGTATGATTTTTCTTTCTATGTGGTGTAAGTCAAAGAAAATGATATACAATAGGGCTAGATGGGACTAAATTTTCCAAACAAAAGAAGCATCTGTTTTTCTAATTTAGTTTTTGAATTTATGGTGGTTTCACAATTGGGTACACTGCAAACAATGTAGTTCAAATGACAATGACATTGATTACAATTCTACTTTGCAGAAGGAGTGCTTGTTATCCAACATTGTCAACTTCCTTAACTAACAATATCTAAGCCTTTCAGCTCCTCTGTTCCTTGGTATTGTTTTACCCAATATAAGGCACATATAACTGTAACTTGGCAGAAGGTTGGCACAGTTTTCATGAAGCTAGAGATGTCTAGAAAGTCATCAGATTGTAATTGCTTATCTTTGTTGTTGTTGTTGTTAGGTGCCGTCGAGTCGGTATCTGACTCATAGTGACCCTCATAGGGTTTTCAATTGCTGACTATTTTCGGGATTGCCTTGGGAGTGGATTGCCAGGCCCTTCTCCTATTTTTGTGGTGCTGGGAATTGAACTCAGGACCTCAGAGACTGCAGCGCAGCACTCTACCAACTGAGCTAAATCCCAGCCCATACTTATCTTTAGATATACCTTTTACAATTTAGAGCAATGCACTTGCAGGATTTCTCCATTATGTTAATTTTCCACTACTTGTACTTTGAAATGATTCCAATCTCAGGGACCATGGCCAGGTGTAATTTGCCTCACCATTAATTCTTGTTTTCTTCGTGTTTATATGCTACATGCCTCTCCTTCCTTTCTTTGCCAGTGGAAGAGGCCATAAGTGGATTAAAACTTTCACAGTCGCAGCTTACCCTACAGAATTTTAATTCCTGAGGGAGTTTCCATCAATTGCTCTAGTTCAGAGTTTCACTTTGAAGATCACTTAAATATTTGCATCTACGTCTTAAGTTCTTAAAAATTTGTTTATGCCTATACTGTATCCAAAAAGACTGAGTTTCTTCAAAACAGGAAGAAATTTGCATTCATAATGTCTTTCTTGTTTCATTTGCTTATTCAGGAAGCATTCATTAAATACCTGCCATGTCAAAGACAGTATTTTAGATACTGGTTCAGGCACAAGTGAACATATTTTCCTTGTTAAGATAGTGATTGTTTCAAAAAAATAAGTACTCTAAGGGGAACCCACTGTAGGCTGAGTTGACCAATGTGCTCTACTGAAATGTTTTCATAGTGTAATTTATACCAATAAAATTAGAACATTTACATGTATAACTTCTCCAGTTTCAATGTCTTAGTCCCGATAACTACCATTTTGTATTCTCTCTGTTGTATGGAATCTTATTCTCCTATGAACTAGAAATGTAAGATTCTAAATCATCTCTCAAGGATTTCACTTTTGCTGTCATACCTTCAGTGATTTCTTTGGTGAATAGTTGTGTATTAAAATACCACTTTTTGTCTTACAAGGAAGATAAGCATCGTTGTTGTTGTTGTTAGGTGTCATAGAGTCGGTATCTGACTCATAGCGACCCTCTGTACAACAGGGGAAACACAATTGTCAGTGCTTCTCTGCTATGCATAGGGTTTTCAATGGCAGATTGATTTTTGGGAGGGGGTTGCCAGGTCCTTTTCCCAAAACTATAGCTTCTGGTGTTCCCAGGCAGTCTCCCATCCAGGTACTAACCAGGCCCGACCCTGCTTAGCTTCCGAGATCTGATGGGATCGGATGCCACAGGGCTATAGTTGTTTAAAATTACATGAGCAAGATGTTATAATGAGGTATTAATGGAGATCATTTCTCAATAGTGAGTCCAGAATTTAATGTACGCTTTATCAAATGGTATTTCATTGTAAAGAGAAATTTCCAGCTAAAATGCCCAATCACTACCTCACCAAGAGAGTCCCAAGTGGCTTATTACCTGACTCCTTTCCATGCCATTTTTTGACATTAACCAGGCATGTAAACTTTACTTCAGTGTCCATATAAAATGGTAAATAAGTAACAAAGTTACTTGTTTCTATAATCAGGTAAATTTGGGTATAAAACTTATTTTTTTAACCTCTCTCATATTGTCTAATCACAGGAAGATATCTTTATTCAATGTAAAACTCAGTTTTACTATCTTTGAAATGGAATAATGAAAGTATTTTTATGAATGAATACATGGAATACTTAGATAAAAGCCTTCTACAAAGGAAATGCTAGCTAATTCTATTGATAGTAGGTTTCAAACAAAGCAAATTTATGCTAAATTTATTGGAACAGATGAATCAAGGCACATTGGATCACAGATAAATTAATAAGTTATTATTAACTTACTAGGAAGCAACTAATACTTTTGGTATTTCTCAGTCTATCTGTATTATGCAGAGCCATGGCATGGTGTTTTATTGATGTGATTATACAGTCATGTACTATCATCTCACCATTACAATAACACTATAGAGTAGATAATGTGCCCTTTTTACAAGTTTGAAAACTGAGATTTAGCAAGAAAAGGTAACTTTTCAGGTTTAGTTTTGAAGAGGCCAGGACTTGACTCCAAGTTGCATTTATTTCTGCATATTCCATCCTTTCCAACCACCTGTCATTCTAATTATTTAAACATAAGTAGCAATTAGTTCTGCCAGGAAAGAAAGTCAAATCAGCATTGACTTAATAATTATTAAATTTCCATTATATGTCAAATATTGTCCAACCAGCTTTAATAAATATTTTTATCACATAGTTCTTTAGCCATTAGCTACACTCACTGTACATCAACTCTGCCACTGTACTACCAAAGAAGATAGATTTTTTAATTAGAGTTTCTATTTTTGTGTGCAATAATTTAGTTATCAAGAGTAGTTTTAGGCATGTAGAAAAATTGAGAAGAAGATACAGATGTTCCCCAAATACTCCCTGCCCTTACACATGCATAGCCTTGCACGCAGCAGCAACCCCCACCAGAGTATATAAGTTATAACTGATGAGCCTACATTGACACGCTAGTCATGCAAAATCCGTGGTTTACGTTAGGGTTTGCTCTTGGGTGTTGTACATTCTATACATTTGGACAAATGTGTAATGACATATATCTACTGTTACAGTACCATACTGAGTGATTACACTTGTCATAAAAATCCTCAGTGCTCCTTCCATTTAACCCTGCACCATCCCTCACCCCCAATTTCTAATAAATCCTTATGTAAACCATGGGTTTTGCATGGCTGTTGTGTCAATGTCAGTATGGTGCTGGCAAAAAAATAGATGAACAACTCTGTGAAACAGAATAGAGATCCTAGGTACAGATCCTTATAAATTCAGTCAACTAGTCATAGATAAAGTAGCAATAGAAAAAGATAGTCTTTTTAACAAATGGTGCTAGAAAAACTGGACATCTCCAAGAATATGAACACTTACCCAAATCTTTTTAAAGTTTCTCTTGCACTTTCTTTGACCCATATGTTATTTAGAAGTATTTAATCTCCATGTATGTTGGAATTTTCCAGTTGTCTTCCAGGTATTCATTTCTAGTTTAATTCCACCATGTACGAGCAGCAGAAATTGTATAATTTCTATTATTTAAAACTTGTTAAGATGTGTTTTATGGTCTATCTGGTGAACATTCTATGAGACCTTGAGAAGAATGTGTACTCTGTTGTTGTCTGAAGTAGTATATAGATGTCAGTTATATCCAGTTGATTGATGGTATTTTTGAGTTCAATGTATGTCATTACTGATTTTCTGCCTGCTGGATATGTATATTTCTGGTATGGGTCCTGGTCTCTCACTATAATACTGGATTCATATACTTCTGTTTGCATCTCTGTCAGTTTTTGTCTCATGTTTTGAATGATTGCTTTATTGTCATTGTTATATTTTATTTTGTTTTGTTTTGAGACCTGGTCTCAATGTGTAGCCCTGGTTGGCCTGGAATTTACAATACTCCTACCTCCACTTCTCAAATGCTGAGATAATAAGCATACACTGTCATACTTGGTATGCATACTCTTTTTTGAGGAGCTTACACAGCTATGGATTGTTATGTCTTTTTGGAATATTGACTTATTTATCATTATGTAATGCCACTGATAACTTTCCATGGTCTGAAGTCAGTTCTTTATCAAATTAATGTAGGTACTCTTGCTTTTATTTTATTAGTTCTAGCTTGTAATAGCTTTATCCCATCCAATTTCTTTCCATCTAATTTTATCTTAATATTTTCAGTGGGTTTCTTGAAGATGATATACAATTGGCTTCTCTCATCTTCTCTCTCTCTCTCTCTCTCTCTCTCTCTCTCTGTCTTTCTCCATTAACACAATTTCTGTCTTTTAAAAACTTTTTTATTAGTAATTTTAATGTACAACTTAGTGGGTCTCATTATGACATTTCCGTATATGCATTTTATTGTACCTTGCTCATGTAACCTCCCTCCTACCCTACCATAACCCTCCTGCCCTTTTCCACCCTCCCCACCAATGGTATTCTTTCTCCTTGCATGTGTTTGTGAGAATATTCATCCATATATGTGCATCCCAATCTTGGTATAAGTCCAAACTTTTTTATATGGTGATGTACCTTTTTAAATTCTCAGCAGTATTACATGAGTGATCTAGTTTGCTTGCCTTATTGCCAGCATTTGGTATTATTACTATTTTTTATTTTAGCTATTTTAGTAGGTTTTATTTCTCTTTCTTACCCTATTTTTCCAACATAGTCATGAAGATGTGCTGTTTACGTTGAGATTGACTTCTCTCACTTCATCCCTCCTCATTGAACCTCCTCCCCCTCTTATCTTCTCCAATCTTTGCTTCCCTCTGCTAGATTCCACCCTCCTTCTTTCCACTACCTAAATTTTCCCTTCTATGCCAAGTTTAATTGTATAATTTTATGTTTCCATTTATGTATAGGATTTTTTTTCCTTCCTTTAAGTTTGATTCAGCACTCAGAAATGAGTGAGAACATATGGTATTTCTCTTTTTGGGCTTGTGTTCATTTGCTAAAGATGATGATCTCCAATGCCATCCATTTTGCTGCAAATGACATTATTGCATTTTAAAAAAATTGCTGAATAGTATCCATTTTGTATATGTACCCTATTTTTTTTTTATTCATTCTTCTGTTGATGTGCAGTTTGGTTGATTTCACATCCTCGCTATTGTGAGAAGTGCTACACTGAAGATGGAGATGCAGGTCTCTCTGTGGTATGATGACTCATCTCTTTTTGAGTATATTCCCAGTAGTGGTATAACTGGGTTATGCCAGTTCTATTTTTGGTTTTCTGAGGTTTCTCCATATTGATTTCCAGAGTGGTTGAACCAATTCATTGCCCCTCCAACAGTGTAAGAGGATTCCCTTTTTTCCATAACCTCATTAGTATTTTATTATTTGTTTTTATTGATCATAGCTATGCTTACTGGAATAAGGTAGAATCTCAGAGTTGTTTTGATTTCCATTTCCCTAATGGCTAGGGATATTGAACATTTTTTTCATGTGTTTCATGGCCTGATGAACTTCTTCATTTGAGAATAGTTTATTCAGTTCCTTTGCCCACTTGTGTATTGGATTATTTGTTGTCTTGGGAGTTACTTTCTTGTTGTTGTTGTTAGGTGCCGTTGAGTTGGTATCTGACTCATAGCGACCCTCATAGGGTTCTCAAGGGCTGACTGTTTCGGGATTGCCTTGAGAGTGGATTGTCAAGCCCCTTCTCCCATTTTTGCGGTACTGGGAATTGAACTCGGGACCTCAGAGACTGCAGTGCAGCGCTCTACCCACTGAGCTAAATCCCAGTCCCCTTACTTTCTTGAGTTCTTTGTAAATTCTGGAAATTAATCCTCTGTCAGAGGTGTAGGATATGAAGATTTTCTCCCATTCAGTGGGGTCTTCCTTAACGCTGTTGATTGTTTTCTATGCTGTACAGAAGCCTTTTAATTTCATGTAATCCCATTTATCTATTCTTTAGCAATTTCCTGAGCAATTGGAATCTTATTAAGGAAATGCTTTCCTATGCCTATATGCTAGAGTGTATTGCCTGTCTTTTCTTCTAGTAATTTTAAGATTTCTGGTTTTATGTTGAGATCTTTTATCCATTTCGAGTTAACTCTTGTGCATATTGAGAGGTGCGGGTCTATTTTCATTTTTCTGTAGGTGGAAATCTAAGTTTCCCAGCATCATTTGTTGAAGAGCCTATCTTTTCTCCAATTTGATGCTTAGCTCCTTTGTCAAATATCAGGTGGCTATAAATGCATTGGTGTATCTCTGTGTCCTCTATTCTGTTCCATTGGTTTTTAGGCCTACATTTTTGCCAGTACCAAGCTGTTTTTGCTACTGTCGCCCTGTGGTATAGTTCAAAGTCAGGGATTGTGATCCCACCTGCACTAGTTTTGCAGCTTAAGAGTAGTTTGGCTATATATGGTCTTTTCTGTTTTCATATGGATTTTTGGATTATTTTTCTATTTCTTTCAAGCCTGTCATTAGCATTTTAATGGGAATTGCATTAAATCTATGGATGGATTTTGGTAGTATTGTCATTTTTACAATATTGATTCACCCAATCCATGAGGAGGGGAGGTCCTTACACCTTCTAGCATCCTCTGTGATTTCTTTCTTTAATATTTTGAAGTTTTTATCGTAGAGATCTGCAGGATCTTTGGTTAGATTGATTCCTAAGTATTTAAGTTTTTGGTGGGCTCTCATGAAAGTGTTTATGGCCTTAATGTCCTTCTCTTCCTGCTCACAGTTGCTTTAAAGGAAGGCTTCTGATTTTTGAGTATTAATTTTTGTATCTTGCCACTTCGCTAGAGGAGTTAATTAGGTCTAAAGGTTTTCTACAGGAGTTTTTGGGGTCCTTTAGATAAAATGTCATGTCATCCATGAATAAGGATAACTTGACCTCTTCTTTGCCTATCTATATCCCTTTGATTTCTTTCTCTAGTCTAAATGCCCTGCCTAGGACTTTAGTCACAATGTTAAATAAGAAAGGAGAGAATGGACATCCTTGTCTTATTCCAGATCTTAGAGGAAATGGTTCCAATTTTTCTCCATTTAATATGATGTTGGCTGGAGCTCTGTCATAAATGGCCTTTGTGATGTTAAGATATTTTCCTGTTATGCCTATCTTCTCCAGGTTTTTATCATGAAAAGGTGTTGCACTTTGTCAGTCTTCTCAGCATAGATTGAGATGATCATGGGATTTTATTTTTGCAAACCTCTGGATATGTTGAATTATATTAATTGACTTTTGTATGTTGAACCAGTCTTGCATCTGTGGAATAAATGCTCCTTGGTCACGATGAATAATCTTCTTAATTTGTTGGTGAAATCAGTTTGCCAGGATTGTTGAGAATTTTTACATCTATGTTCATTAAAGAAATTGGTCTATAGTTTTCTTTCTTAGATGTATTCTTGCCCAGTTTAGGTATCAAGATGATGGTAGTTTTGTAGATTGAGATTGGGAGTGCTACTTCCCTTTCTACTTTTTGAAATAATTTGGGAAGAATTGGTATTAATTCATCTTTGAAGGTTTGGTAGAATTTTGCTGTAAACCCATCAGGTCCTGGGCTCTTCTTTGTTGGAAGGTTTTTTATTACCTTTTCTATTTCATGTATGTAATTGGTCTGTTTAGGTTGCTTATGTCCCCGAGCTTAATTTTGGTAAATCTTATGTGTTAATAAACTTATTCATTTCTTCTGTATTTTTGTATTTTGGGGAATACAATTTCTAAAAGTATTCTCTGATGATTTTCTGGATTTCACTGGAATTAGTGGTCATGATTCCTTTTTATTCTCTAATTTTTATGATATTGGCCTTTTGCTTTTTAATTTTGGTGAGATTACCTAGGGGTGCATCTATTTTATTAATCTTTTCAAAGAGCCAGGTCTTAGTCTCATTAATTCTTTGAATTATCTTTTCAGATTCTAATTGAAATATCTCTGCTTGATCTTGATAATTTGTCTGAGTGCTCCTTTGGGGATTGATTTATTATTGACTTTCGGTCATTAAGTCATTTATTTAGCCCATTCCTAACTTATTGATGAAGGCACTCACTGCTGTGAACTTCCTTCTTAGAACTACCTTTGCTGTATTCCATAAGTTTTGGGAGGATGTGTTTTCATCCTCATTTCATTGCAGTAATTTTTAAATTTCTGCTTTAATTTCTTCAATAACTTGTGGGGATCAGAGTTTGAGGCTTTAACATCTTGCCTCAAAACCCAAAAGTAAAAGTGCTTGCCAGAGATAAGCCAGGGACTTGCCTGCTTGCAGAAGCAAAGCAGGCTCCCCCCCACCAAGAATTCCCCTACACTCTAATTGGTCAGGTTTCAATACCATTTCTGCATACTCCCTCATGATTGGCACAAATTCTAAGAATGTGATTGGTCCAGGGGGGTTATGTAAGCAGCTGCAGTTACCCCAGGCCTGTCTCTGCAACAACATGACAACACTCAACACACTATCAGCTCTCTCTGCAACAGTCACCACCAGAGAAGCAATACCACAGCAGGAAGCAGACTGATGAGAGGAACAGGAACAGCTTGGGTAGAGATGGTGAAAGAAGTGGTGGTGACAGAGGAGAGAGGAGAGAAGGAGCTGCTGCAGAGAATATCAGACGAGCCTCCAGCCCATCTTCAGAGATATTACTGAGTTGTCTACCCCTACCGCTTCTGGGGGCACCTGTAAGAGCTGTAACCTTGTGCTGTTTGTGACCTCACTGTGTGCTGCAGCCCTTGTAAGGGCTGTGGGAATAAAGAGCTACACGTAAAGGCAACCCCAGGCCTCTTCCTTACTCTACAGTGCTCACCCTGACCTCTGGAGGGTCTCCTGGCCACAGGTATATATGAGCGGTGTTCTACCAATATCCGGGCTTGAGCCAGAACACCCCACAAATAACCCATTATTCATTCAGCAGTGTATTAGTTAGTCTCCATGAATTTGTAAGATTTCTGATGCTTTTCTTGATTTTGGGTTCCAATTTTATTCCATTGTGGTCTGATAATGTACAGGGGATGATTTCTACTTTTTTTTATTTATTGAAGCTATTTTTGTGTGCTAAAATGTGGTCTACTTAGCGAAAGTTCCAAGTGGTGCTGAGAAGAATGTGTATTCCTCATCAGATGGATGGAATCTTCTCTAGGTATCTGTAAGTTCCGGGCCATCTAAAGTGCAAATAAAGCTCATTGTTTCTCTGTTGATTTCTTAATTTTGATGACTTGTCTTTTGGTGAAAGTGGGGTATTGAAGTCTCCCATAATTATTGTGTCTAGTCCAGTGTATTCAATTAGTTCCCTTAAAGTTTACTTTATGAACCTAGGTGACCCTATATTTGGAGAATATATATTAAGTAATATTGGTTCCTGGTTGATTGTTCCTTTTAGTAATATGTAGTGTTCTTCTTTGCCTCTTTGAATTAGTTTTGGTTTGAAGTCATCTGAAATTAGTATCATGACTCTTGCTTTTTTTTGTTTTCCCCCTTCTTGGTATATTATCTTACAGCCCTTAATTCTCAAACTTTTACAGTTTTTGTGGATTATGTGATTCTCTTGAATCAGATGTTATTGAGGGTTTTTTTTGTTTGTTTTCATCCAGTTGGTCTGTCCATGTCTCTTAATTGGTGAGTTAAGACAATTTACACTAAGAGTAATCATTGAGAGGTGTTTATTGTTATGCATCCAGTCAGTACTTGTTCCTGGTTTTTGATTCGTATTTATCTTATTTTTTTCTTGATTTTCTCTCATGTTAATTGTTCATTTCTTTGATCTTCTATGTGGGGTTGTCTTATTTCCCTTGAATGTAGTAGTTGTTTGAGGATCCTCTGTCATGCTGGCTTAGTGGCTGCAAATCGTTTGAATATGGCAATATCATAGAATGTCTTATATTCCTCAACTATTTTGAAAGATAACTTTGCTGGATAATATATTCTTGATTGGAAGTTGTTTTTTCACAACTTGGGTGATATGTGTCCAGGTTTTTCTAGACTTCAATGTTGATATGGAGAAGTCCGTGGTTATTTTAATGAGTTTGCCTTTGTAAGTTAGTTGGCACTTTTCCCTTCCTGCTTTCAAAATGGCTGTCTAGGATAAGCATTTGTACAATAATGTATTATGGGGAAAATCTGTTTTGATCTACTCTCTTTGTGGTTCTGAATGGTTCAGTTTATATATGTAGCCATCTCTTTCATTAGGCATGGGAAGTTTTCATTCAATATTTCTTGGAATAAATTTCCTAATCCTCTTATGTTGTTTTCTGCTCCTTCATGAACTCCCTGAATTCTTAGATTTTATTTTCTCATTTTGTCTAAAACCTCTTGGAGATCTTGTTGATACTGTTTCATCATTCTCTCCATATTAGCTTGTGAGTAACTAATACCTTGTAGCTCTTCCTCTTTATATGAGATCCTCTGTTTAGCCTCATTCTGTGTAGATGGTAAGGATTTTATCAAAATATTTAGTTCATTCAGTTTGCCTTGCATCACAAGGATTACTGCTTGATTCCTTTAAATATTTTCTAGCTCCTTGGAGAATACAGATTCCAAATGAGATATCTTCATCTCCAAGATCTCAAGAGTACTGTCAGTGTTACCTTTGATGTCTCTTAGCATATTTATACTCAAGATTCTGAATTCTGATTCTGACTTCTCTAGAAATTGGGATTGCTTTATATTATCTATTGAGAGACTTTGATCTATGCGATCTTTGCATGCAGCATGTCCTTTCATGTTTTGTGTATTGTTTTGCTGAGGCTTGCCCATTGCTTGATCTGGGAGTTAGGTTCCACCTCCTCCAAGTGTAAAAAATTCTCCCTCTGGCATTCCTTTGAGTTTGGGTGATGAAGAGTTGCTGGTGCTTTTCTTTCACTCTCCTGCCCCATAGTTTACAGGCTCAGTGCCCAATGTCTAGGTTCTGCCGAAGACTCTGTATTCAGCACTGTCCCCTTCATCTTCTCTCTGTCTCCTGTGTCCCCTACTCCCAACTGGTCTACAGCATACACTGTGTGTCTTAGGTTGCCAAGTCTGTGGGATTATTATTCTGAATCACCAGCTCAACCCAACCCCAGATAAGCCTTGTATTGGACCAGTTCTATGTCCAGAGAGCCATCAGCTCATGTTGTTCTTCATCATTCCCTGGACTCTCCACCCCTCTGGTTCTCTCTCCAGTTTGCAGTTCCAATGAGACTGGGGTCCATGGTGGCATCCATCTCTACTTCTCCACAGGGGGCTGAGGAGATGGGAAAAAAAGAAAGAAAAAGAAAGAAAAAATGAGGAAGTGGAGTATACTGAGATTGAAAATAATAAAGGGAAGATAAAAATAGAAAAAAAGGAAATAAGAAAAAGAAAGAGAGGGCTATACTAAAGCCCAACAGGAATCAAAATGAAAGAAAGAAAGAATAGGTGTCTCACCTGAACACCCTCACAGTCCAGCTTTTGTTTACTTCTTTTCTTGTTTTTATTTTTCTTTTTGGTACTCAAGGTTGGACCCAGGGCCTTGCACTTACATGCTTTTCAAGTGTTGGACCACTGAGCTGCACCCCCAGCCCATTTTCTTACTTTTTGAGATAGAGTCTTGATAAAATATGCAGACTGCCTCTGGTCTCAAACTTGCAATCCTCCTGCCTCTGCCTCCCCGAGTTGTTGGGATTACAGGCATGTGCCACTGTGCCAGGTTTGTTTACTTCTTAGAGCCCTTTACCCAGAGCCCTTTACCTAGAGAACTCAGGTTTAATTGCCTTTCCTTCTACCAGCATCAGACATCCACCCTCTGAGAGGGCCCTGGCTCACTTCCCTTAGGCAAGAATCTTTGCCCAGTGTTCCTCAGTATCTGCTTCCTGCCTGCTGCTGCCTGCTGGTGCCTCTGCTTAGAGATCTGTTTTCATTCTTCTCTTGTGTAAAATTTCCTAAGCAGTGATGACAGCTTCATTTTGAGATTTCTCAGTTCCACTGCAGCAAAAGGCATTTTTCCTACCTGCTTTCTCATTGAAAGCTGGCAAGTCTAGGAGAAGGGGTTTCTGCACAGAGTCTTTCTGACAGGGGATGATGGCAGAAAGTCCACACTGGCTGAACCAGGTTTCAGGGAGCTCTTGGTGACCTGTGGGGTATGTTCCCTGTGTTGTATTATCTGAGAGGCAGCATGTCCTCTGCTGTCCTTCCAAGATTTCTGCTTCCCCGCCAAGCTTGCACATCAAGATCTCAGCTCAGAGAGTGCAGCCCTGAGAGCACAGCCCAAACAGAGGCAGAAGATGATGGCAAGCCAGATTCCAATGCTGAACTTACTTCCCTCTAGCATGTCCCAAGCTCCACTGTGCCCGCTTGCTGATCCTATGCTGCTGTGGGTGGGATGTTATCATACCACTACCACTGGGTCTGAGGCCTGTGTTCCCATGTGGGACTCACTTTACACTGCCCTCCTATTGCAAGCTGTGCAGCTAGGACATACATGGCAAGGGGATGGCTGCTAGCACCAGACACACCTGGGGTCTGGGTATCCTCTGCCCTCTTGTGTGTCCCAAGACCTGCCATGTTCTCTCGCTGATCCCAGGCTGCAGTGGGCAGGATAATGTGCCATCCCCAGTGGATCTGAGGCCTGTGCACCTGTGTGGGACTCATGCCCCACTTCTGTCTTATACCAAACTGTGCAGCCAGGACCTGTGAGTGGTTTTGGTGGTGGGAGGATGGTGGGTGCACTGCTGGTGCCAGCTGCACCTGGTATGCAAGACTCAACTCACCAGTTGCTCTCTGTGGGAACTACTGCCTTATCTTATCTGTCTTATCTGTCTTCTCTGTAGGATGTTGGTGGGTTGGCAGGGCTTCACTCCTCTAAGCTCTATATGCCTGCGTGAAATTTTGCCTAGGCTGTATGCTCTCCATGCTCTGTGATCCAGGTGATGGGGGATTGTCCACAGTGGTTTCTCTAGTTCTCCATTTTAGATTCCAATCTTGTTGACCTCTGGACTCTCTCCACTATCTGTTCAGTCCATGTCGTGCTGAAGGAACTGCTGGTGGGTCTCCTGGCAGCCCACTTCTGTATAGCTGATAATTTTCTCTTCCTGCTGGAAAAATCTTCACATTTCTGGTGGTGCACTCTCACTGACCTGCTGCAATGATTCCTTCTCCCTTTTAAAAATTTTTCTGCAGTTGGTGATATTTTTCCTAACCTGTGGATTTATTTTATTTTATTTTACTTATTTTTATTTACTTATTATTAGTATTATTATTATTTTCATCACTGAGGGTTGAACCCAAGGCCTCGTGTTTGCAAGCTTTACAGGTGCTATGCCACTGACTAAGCTGCATCCACAGTCCATTTTTTTTTTTACTTTTTGAAACAGGGTCTTGCTAAATTATGCAGACTGCCTCTGGTCTCAAACTTGAGATCCTCTTGCCTCTGCCTCCTGAGTTGCTGGTATTACAGGTGTGTGCCACCGTGCCCAGCTGTGGATTTTTTTAATACCCCTAGTTCTTATCTAACTTATTACTCTGACTGATCAAAATGAGTTCTAAGCCATTGTTTAAGCTCTCCTATTGTCTGCAGCTCAAGGCAGGTGTTATCTGTCTGCCATCTTTCCAGTACAAATTCAATTTCTGTCTTTTAATGGGTGCATTTAGACCACTAATATTCAAAGTGATTATTCATATAGTTGAACAATTATCTGCCATATTTGTTACTGTTTTCTATTTGCTACCCTTGGGCTATGTTTTAATTTCATCTTACACCTTCTTTTGCTCTTTCCTTGTGTAGATCACACTTTTCATCTAAATCATTTTCATTTTTTCTAAAGAGTTTCTTTTAGCATTTCTTGCAAGGTAAGTATACTGACAACAAATGCCTTTTTTTTTTTTTTGAAAGGTTTTGTTGTTCCTTCACTTATAAAGGACAATCTCTCAGAGAAAATAATCCTACATTAGTGAAGGAGGTTTTGTTTGTTTTCTCCATATTTTAAATATTTTACTCCATTTTTTCTTGCATAGCTTTTGGGAAAAGTCTTAAATAATTATTATCATTGTTTCTCTTTAGGTATGTTTATTTAATCCTTTTTCTTGTTTCAGTATTTTTTATCTTTCTCTTTGATGTTATATATTTTGAAAATGATAGAGCTAGGAACCCAAAGACACATAGAAAAATATTACCAAGTAAAAGATAGAGAAGACTTAGATGGGGAGGATGGGAAGGGGGGAAGCAAAGGGGAGGGTAAGGGGTAACCTACATGAATAATGTTCATCAAAATATATATATAGAAATGTCACAATGAAAAGCATGTCAGAATGAATCACATTAAGGTGTACATTAAAAATTTCCCACAAAAAATGAAACGAAAACAACAACAACAAAAAAGAAAATGATAGAGCTAGATGTATGTGTTTTGTTACTTTTATTATTTTATTTTTTGTTGTTTGTATTTATCCTGCTTAATATTCTCTGACCTCCCTCAATTTGTGGCTTTGTGTCTGCCATTAATACAGGGAAAATTCTCAGTCATGACAGTCTCAAATATTTCTTCCTTTCTCTTTTTTTTCCTTCTGAAATTTCCATTATCCATATACAGTTTTGACATTTTGGTAGTTGTTCCATAGCCCTTTCATATTTTGTTCTTTTTTCCCCAATTTTTTTTCCTTTCACTTTCAGTTTTGGAGTTTTCCACTGAGATGTTTCCAAGTGTAGAGACTGTTTTTCAGCTATCCTTAGCTGACTAATAAGCCCATCAAATACATTCTTCACTTCTGTGAGTGGTTTTGGTCTCTAGCATTTACATTTGAATATTTCTTAGGATTTCCATGTCTCTGTAACATTCCATAACATTGCTTATGTGTTCTTGCTTTGCTATGTCCATTATCCATTGGAGTCTTGGGAATATTAATCATTATTCTTCTAAATTCCCTGACTGATCATTCTAATATACTTACCATGTCTAATTCTCATGCTTGCTCTGTACCTTCAAACTGTGTTTTTGTTTTTTGTTTTTTGTTTTTTTTTTTTTGTTTGGCTTTTAGTATGAAAACCCTATGAATTGCAGAAAAGCAAGACAACAGTGTTTCATCTATTGTACATGGGGTCTGTATAAGTTGAACACCAACTCAACGGCACCTAACAACTATATGCATTGTAATTTTTCCCTTGAAGCCAGGCATGATGAATTGGATAGAAGAATAAGCCTTCAGTAATGGTGTAGGATATGTTGGGAGAAGAGAACTGTTCTCAACTTTCATGGTTAAATCTCAGTCTTTTGGTGAGTTTATGTCTCTAGACTGAGCTTCAGTAGTGTTTCTCAGTTTTTCCCTCCCATTCCAGATAGGGCAGGATGGCTAGAGTGGGCTGGATTTTGGTATTTTCTTTTTGCTATGTTGAAGGCTAGAATTGCCTGGAGTTTAGTAATCCCCTTTTTTCAAGGTAAATTGTCTCTGATAACATCTCATTAAATTAAGTTGATGTTTACTAGTTTCTTCTAAGGTAGACATCATTAAGAATAGAGTGAGCCAAGCATGGTGGCTTGTTATTGCTGTTAGATGCGGTCCAGTTGGGTCCAACTCATAGCAACCCTAGGCACAATAGAACAATACACTACACAACACTGTGACATGCCCAGTACTATGTCAGTGCTTCTCTGTTATTCATAGGATTTTCAATCGCTGATTGTTTTTGAGATTGTTTCAGGAGTGATCTATCACGTCCTTCTGCAATTTTTTTTCTGGTATTGTGGATCAAACCCAGGGCTTCAGAGAGTGTAGAGAAGCACTCTACCAACTAAGCTAAACCCTAGCCCCAAGCATGGTGGAACAGGCCTATAATTCTAGCACTTGGCAGGTTGAGGCAGGAGGATCACAAGTTGCAGGCAGCCTGGGTTGGATAGACTCTATCTGAGACAAAAAAGAAACAGAGAGAGAGAGAGAGAGAGAGAGAGAGAGAGAGAGGAAGAAGAAGAAGAAGAAGAAGAAGAAGAAGAAGAAGAAGAAGAAGGAGGAGGAGGAGGAGGAGGAGGAGGAGGAGGAGGAGGAGGGGGAGGATGAGGACGAGGACGACGAGGAGGAGAAAAATAGCAACAAAAACAACAACAGAGTGCTCTTGCATATTGCAAAATGGTTCCTTTTTTCCTATTCCCACAGAGGGATTTTTCCCCCAATATTTACTGCAAGAATCTCATTGAGCTCCTGGAGGCAAATATGACAAAAGTGTGGTAGCCCTATGAATGAGTCTCTCTGGAGTTTTTGTGCTCTCTGAATTATTCTCAGTGAGTCTCCAGCAATTCATCAATTGCTGCTTAAATTTTCTTACTCCAGTATTTGTCCTTGTACCATTTTCTTTTCACAAGTCTCTGCTTAGGTAAGTTGTGACCCCTTATATTTTCTTATCTTCTCTCCAATATTGGGACCAGTGGTTTGTCCTACATCTTCATATATTTTACTGATCCAAGAAGAGTTGCTGATTTGTACAATCTCCCTCTGGCTTTTTACTTATTTTAAAGATAGAGTGGTAACATTAAATGCATTACACTTAGAACTAAAAACTGGAAGTCCAAAGGGCTTAACTGTGTTATAAGGGAAAGGTAAAAGTAGACTTTTGCAGAACAATATTTTAAGTATCATCACAAGAAATTTTTATCCCATTAGTTTCTTCTTCTAGATCAAGGGTTCCCTATCCCACGCCTCAGACTGGTTCCTGTTAGGAACCCTGTGCACAACAGAAGGGTGACTAGGAAAACTTCATCTATATGTATTGTTGGTAGGTGCCGTGGAGTCGGTATCTGACTCATAGCGACCCTCACAAGGTTTTCAATGGCTGACTGTTTCGGGATTGCCTTGGGAGTGGATTGCCAGGTCCTTCTCCCATTTTTGCGGTGCTGGGAATTGAACTCAGGACCTCAGAGACTGCAGCGCAACGCTCTACCAACTGAGCTAAATCCCAGCTCTATATGTATAGATAATGTAATGTACTTGAATCATCCTGAAAACATTCCCTCCTGTCACTGGAAAAATTGCCTTCCGTGAAACTAGTCCCTGGTGCCAAAAAGGTTGAGGACGACTGTTCTAGATGAAGAAGTGGAGGCTTAGTGAGGAAACTAAGGGGCTATAGGACAGAAACTAATATTAACAATAGCCTGGATGCAAACTCACATTAACCTGTCACTTATCCCTTTTAAAAATTTTTGTTTTCAATACTATGTCTATAGTCGTTATCAATGATGGATTTAAGAACTCTTTTAGTAGTTGCATCTTTGTGTGTGTGTGTGTGTGTGTGTGTGTGTGTGTGTGACTTATTCTCGGTGAGCCTCCAGCAATTCATCAATTGCTGCTTAAATTTTTTTACTCTAGTATTTGTCCTTGTACAATTTTCTTTTCACAAGTCTCTGCTTAGGTAAGTTGTGACCCCTTATATTTTCCTGTCTTTCTCTCCAATATTGGGTCCAGTGGTTCATCCTATGTCTTCATATATTTTACTGATCCAAGAAGAGTTGCTGATTTGTACAATCTCCCTCTGGCTTTTTACTTATTTTTAAGATAGAGTGGTATTTGTGTGGTATTTGGGGTTGAACCCAAGGCTTCACACATCCTTTGCCAGTGCTCTACCAATGCACCTCTAGTCCAGTTTTTATTTTTTTATTTTGACTCAGTGTCTCCCTAAATTACATAGGCTGCCTCTAGCCTAGACCTTGACATCCTCCTGGCTCTGGTTCCACTTCCTGACTTGCTAGGATTACAGGCATGCACATCCACCCCCGCCCCTCAGCTAAATAGCTGTATCTTAAGTGTGTATGGTTCTAGACTTTTTTGACTCTGATCTGAGGTATTCTTTTATGACATAGAATGAATAAAGGATAGTATATTTTGTTGTTTTCCTAACTAACTCCCATTTTCTTCCTTCTTCTTTATTAACAAAAATACAGTTTTGTTCTGGTATCTCATACCCATGCATTTCTGAATCTTCTGGAACTCTAAGAAATAAATCATGGTTGAAAAAAAGAACCAGTAAAAGCCCATTTTACTCTTAAATTTTAGGCTTGGTCCTGTTGGTTCTAGAGAATACACTGAAAAGAGACAATTGCTAGGAGGTATCTGAATAAAGTCTCTTAAAGAAGCCTATAGAAGAAAAGGCTCATTTTTATGCTTTTCTATATTTTATAACCAAATTAGGTCCATAAAAGGCAAATCAGTTCATTCAGCATAACAGATCATAAGGAGGTGGGGAAAATACTTCAGGTCATTGATGATGTCAGTGTGTCACTGAATTACCCAGTTCTCAATCCACTATACACCAAACTTCTTAATATGTGAAACAATACATTTTAATTTATTGCTTAAGTTAAGTTGATTTGTCTTGGCTTTCTAATTCTTCCAGGAAAAAAGGTATATTTATATATAAAAAGTGGTGGAGTTTTTTACATAAGATCCTAAAACATGTTCTTATTTTCCTTTGTTGATTTTTTTCTTATGTCATCTTTCATCTTAATACCACATGTGGCATATACATCTTAAAGTCACATTGTCTGCTACTCAACTTTCTATTACATGAGATAATCAATTATAAAGATGAAAAGTTAATTTTTGTTCATGGTTTTGGAGGTTTCAGTGACTGATTGATTGCCCTATGTTGTGTGAACCAACTTTCTTGGGGAGGCATAAAGGGGATGTTCATTCACCCCGGACAGAGAGGGCACAGGCAGACCAAAGAAAGGATGATGTCAAATTAAATTTGGCAAACCAATAAGGTTTTTTAGGGTTGTTCACAGGGATGTGGGTGACTCACAGACAGCACTTACAGATAACCACACCACAGGGAAGAACCCCTCCAATGAGTTACCACAAAGGACTCCTGTGGGAAGCTTTGCCACTGAAGAGTCCCACCCCCAGCCAGTCATTCACTTCTCATACAACTTAGCATCATGTGTAGCTCAAGTAGGAAGGAATGGTAACTGGCATCCCAGTGGAGGGTCCTGTGGGGGCCTCATGACAGTCTCGTGAGCATCCTGTGATCCTCCACGCTCTCCCTCCAAAAAAGAATGTTAATAGTCACATTACCAATATCATAAGCCCAGTTACCTGCTATAGGGTTTTGTCATTTCGTTGCCATGTGAGCCAAGATCTTTTAGGTTGTCACTGGTATTCTGGTTCAAGATGACAATGATTACATTAAGCTTGAAGGAACCAGCTACACTCCACCCTACTGCTTTTGGGTCTGTGCAGAAGCAGCATGGCGATGAGCATGTGGTGGGGTAATGTCATTTACCTCATGGCTTGGACATGGAACATGAAAGCAGAAGGGCCTGGGGTCTCACTATCCTCTTCAAAGGCTGCCTTCAATTACCAGATGACCTCCCTGTGACCCTCTATCTTAGTTTCTACCACTTCCCAAAAGCACCAAGGGGAAGACTAAGCCTTTAACACATGAGACTTTGAGGGATATTTACAATTCATACTATAGAAACCCTTCCTTGGCCCACAAAGTCTCATGTCCCCTTTTCAAGGCAAAATGAATTCAGCCTACACCCAAGAGCCCCAAAGTCTTAGCTGTTCCGACATTGTTCAAAAGTCTAAGTCCAAATTCTCCCTTGAGGGTCAAGATAAACCCTTAACCATGACTCTTTGTAACAAGTCAAAAGCGAGTTACATACTTCCAAGATACAACAGTAGGACTGGTGCAGGGTATATATTTCCATTCCAGAGGAGATAAATTGGGAAACAGAAAGGAGAGATTTGACAAAACCAAAACCAAAATCAAGCAGAGAAAACATTAAGTCCTAATGTTGCTTATCTGGCATCCAGTGTACGCACTATCCCAGGATGTAGGCTCCCAACAGGTTACGCAGCACCAGCCTTATGGCCTTTGCTGGTGGCAGTCCACTTGACCATTTTCTTGCACTGGCTAAGGATGTTGTCTGAAGCTTACCTCAGTAGATATTCTACATTGCAGCCATCTTTAACTTCTTAGGGTCTTCATTGCAAATATGGATCCATGCAACCCCCTGTCAGAGACTACTTACATGGACTGAAACACCCTCACACATCACCTGGTGCCTCAGGATTTCCTTTGAAATTTTGGTGGAAGTTTCCAAGACCAAGTTTCCAAACTCTGCGTGTTTGCAATGTCCATGTCATTTAGATAATACCAAGTTCTGCTGCCTTCCTGAGCTGCATCATCTGCAGTAGCCTGTTGAGTGTCATGCCGGTAATGGTGGTTTTCCAGGTTGTTCTGGGTAGGCAATGTTCCTTGTGGCTCTCTTCTTAAAGTACTCTGCCCTGAAAAGCCTTTGATACAATTGGCATTTTTATCTCTGAGCAAGTGGTGGCTATAGTTTGTTTGGTTGTTGTTATAGTTGTTGGTTACTGAGATGACCAAAGGCATCCTTATTTATTAGACGCAAGTCCCTTCGCTTCACGCTAGCCTTAATCTCTTTAGCACTTGTACTATCCTCAGGTGCACCTTTAAACATGCTCCTTTTCAGTTTTTTCATGAATATTTTTCAGGTTTGTTTTTGTCTGTTCTGTTTCTTATTACTCCCAATTCTCACTGTAAATCTAGTTATAAATGGCCAGCAATTCCCATGCTGCTGCTCGAATGTTTTGCTGTCTTGACATTTGCTCTTCCAAGTAAGCTAGTGTGTCACCTTTAAGCTTAGCTTCTCAGAAAGTTGTGGGGCATTGACATAATGCACCCAAATTCTTTGCTATGATATAACAAGGATAGTCTGCAGTCCAATTTCCAGAAGAATCTTCCTTTCCATCAGAAGGCTCATGGCATAATCTTTTCTGCCTGCATTTTTATAAGCATTCTGGTCTTCTGAGCCCTCACCATCATCACGCACCAAGCTTCACTCATGGCCTTCCAGCCTTTCTCTAGCATGCTCCTCCAAACTTTTCCAAATTCCTCCCATAAAACAATCTCAAAGTCTTCTGAACAACATAGTCAATCACATACAGTCACAGCAAAAAACCCATTTCTCAGTACCAGTTTTTTATGTCTGCTAGCTTTCCATTACTATAATAAATGCCTGGGATAATCAATTTATAAAGAGAAAAGGTTTATTTTGGCTTACAGTTTTGGAGTCTTCAGGCCAGAAATAATTGGCCCATTGCTTTTAGGTCTGCAGTGAGGCCCGGTAAGCATATCATAGTATGAAGTGCATGGTAGAGCAATGCCATTCACTTCATGCTAGTATGTGAAAAATAAAACAGAAGGTTCTGGAATCTCATTATCCTTTTCAAGGTCATGCCCCCAATGAACAAAAGGCCTCATACTAGGTCCTATCTCTTAGTTTCCACTGCCCTCTAACAGTGCCAAAATGGAGATTGAACCTTTAACAAATTAAGTATTGGAGGATACTTAAGATCTATTCTATAGCACATTGTAAGGTCTAACATGAAATTTGAATTCTCTTATGTATAGCATTAGATATCTGAACTTTGTGAAAAAACAACTGCAGTTACTGGACACATACAAGGCACTCAGAGAGACTTATAGATTGTTTCTCTCCCATGACAATTTATCAAGAAATATGGATGATTGTATAATTGCACAGAGAAAAATCAGAGGAGAAATAGTGACAATAAAGTCAATTGGAATATACAAATTTGGATGACAAATCAATAAAAAAGATTCTTTTTTAGTTAATTTCATTGTAGGCATAGAAGGCTAATGCAACTAGGAGAAAATGAAAACATCAAAGAGAAGTAATGGAATAGTTTGCTATGTGGATGTGTTATGCTGTATTGTTTTGATATTTAGTCACAGTTTATCAGTACTTTAGGAGAGCTCTTAGAAAATAAATACATATTTTTGTATAATCTTTTTTCTGTGACAGTAATAGATGCTTAAAACATAAAAACAAGGATGCAGCATAATGTTTGCCCACAGTGGCCACCACATGAAAACGGCAATTGGTGTACAAGTAATTGACGAGTTACAATGTACAGACATAAGTGCTAAATAGAGATGCACCAGGCAGTACTTCAAGGGGTGCCTGTCTGAGAACTGATGGTAATAGATTGTGAGCAGGTTAGAGAAAAGAAGTTCCACAGAGAGGGAAGCATTTGATCTGAATCTTAAAAAGTGTACTCAAGGAACTGAAAATAGCTTAGGGTAGCTGGAATTCATTGTCCATTTGGAGATGTGGCAAGAGATTAAGTTGTAGAGGTAAGGAGGGCCAGACCGTAAGCAGGAAAAACAAAAAATTATTGAGAGACTGCATTAAAATAATGGGGAATTAGTAGTGGGATTAATTAATTAGCAAAGTGGCTATTTTACTCATTAAACATATTATCCAAACTGGAATAAGTTTTCAAGTAAAGAGACTCTTTTGAGTAAATTAGGATACATAACCACCCTATTGTTGTTGTTGTTAGGTGCCAGTTCAGTTGAGTCCACTTCATAGTGACTCTATATACAATGGAATGAAACAAACCCCGATTCTGTGCCAGGCACATGATCTTATTTATGTTTAAGCCCATTTTTGCAGACACTCTGTCAAGCCATCTGCTGGAGGGTTTTCCTTTTTGCACTGACCTGCCACTCTCTCAAACATGATATCTTCTTCCAGGGATTGGTCTCTCCTGACTACATGTCCAAAATACATAAGACACAGTCTAGCCATCCTTCCAAGGAGCACTCTGGTTGTATTTCTTCCAGGACAGATCTGTTGATTCTTTTGGCAGTCCATGGTATATTTAATAATCATCCCCAGCACCATAATTCAAAAAGCACCAATTATTCTCCTGTGTCCCTCGTTTAATGTCCAGTTTTCACAACCATATGATGCTAATGAAAATATCATAGCATGAGTCAGGTGCACCTTTGTCTTCACTATGACATCTTTATTTTTCAATACTCTAAAGAGATCTTTTGCTATAGCTTTTCTCAAAGAAATGCATCTATTGATTTGTTAACTGCTGTTTCCATAAGTGTTGATTGTAGAGCCAAGTAAAGCAAAATCTTGGACAATGTTTTTTTTGATAGCCACCCTAGTCAATTTGAAATAATTCATGAACTGTGTATTTGCTAGAATTAGCAGCATTTTGTCATTGATCTCTTCTAAGTGGAGGTAAGGATAAAGAGTTCAGGAACATTCTCAGGCTTCTGATGCAGGCAAAACTAATAGAGATTATTTTTCTGTAATAATAAATATGGGAGAAAAAACAGAATTACTTGGAGATAAAATGAGTTAAGTTTTAAATATGTGGATTCTGGAATGCCTGTAGGAAATTTAGGTTGTGATATTTACAGAAATATAAAAGGCAGATTGTGAAATCAAGAGTAAAGTGTTCTGTACTAAAATAAAAATTTGGAAGATGTTAAAATAAATGGCAGTTGAAGCTATCAAGAGCATTATACTAGCTTTCTTATTTCACTACAAATAGGAAAGAATATAATCAAAGAAAGAATTCTCATGAATAATAGCAACAGGAAAAACAATACCAACAAAAACATGTTGTAATAAAAGGAGGGAAGTCCAGGAAATTGGAATAATGTAGTCAAAGATGTAGAAAGAAAAAAGCAAGTCAAGTTTAATGGAAGAACTCTTTCAGGAAGGACGCTTAGTGGGCATCTGTGGTTTTACTTGTCTATAAGAGGCCCCATAACCATAACAAAAACCTCATCCTCACCATCAGGAAACACACACACCTGAGGTAAAGGTAAAATGATGCCAATAACATGGCTATACGTAATTGTGGCCTAGAAATACCCTATATCTCAAGACACTAGGAAGACTCTTGGTTTATGCCTAAGTTTCAGGTAAAATTATCATTATTCCTGTACAGCCACAATTCTCACAATTTGTTTTCCACGTATGTCTTTTACTTTGGAAAAATCAATTTTTTTTCGATTTTGCCAAACATATTATCATCTCTCTTGCACCTATGACTTTGTGGATTATACTCCTTCTGTAGATCTCTTCCTCACTTCATTTCCCAGGACAATCCTGTGTATTCTTCAAACCCCAGCACATGAATGATTTCCCAAAACCCAGACCTCCCTCACGCCAATATCCTTCCTGGATGCCATCCTCCGTCTCTGGGCTCCTGCTACAGCACATATGTCCCTGTACTTCCATAGCTTTCAGTTTGTTGGTTTATTATAGGACACTGCTCTCTATCATGAAACTATGCATTACTTGAACTCAGAGTAAGTATTCACTTTTGTTTTCCCAGGGCTTAGCCTAATATCTACCCTCAAAATTATATATATTTTTAGGTATACAACAAATGTTTACTGAATGAATAAAGAAATCCATCGGTATAGACTCTTCAGCCAAGATTTGGTATGAAAGGAATGAGTGTAGATTGAGGGCCTAATAATTAGTGTTAGCATTAATTAAGCTCTTATTTTATCCAAAACACTATTTTTATGGGCTTTCTGTTTTATTAGTTGATTGGTTCTTCATGGTGATCCTTTTGTATAATTACAATATTATCCTCAGTCTATTTATGAGGCAACTGAAAAAACAGAAAAGTTAAATAACTTCCCTAATTAATAATTGTCAAAGCAGAATTTAGTTCCAGATAATCAGTTTCTTATGCTGCTCTGTTAACTATTGCTTTTTACTGTCTTTCTTGAACATGAAGAAACTAGGTGTGAGGTCCATTTGTTTAAATTATTTTTATTTAGATGTTTAAACACTGTGAAGGAAATACTTCAAGTGAACATTTGTTTGAATTCTTTTCCAACTAGTTTTTAATGCTATCTAGATAGCTTATTTATACTTTAGGGAGTTTAAATTTTAAGCTGCAGATTATATTTTCTAAGACCAAAAGCACCTTTCATATTATGTCTGAAATATATGAAAGTGCCAAAATAAATCAGATTATAACTCAGGCAAATATTACCTTAAACAATGGTATAAGGTTAGTGATGTTTAAAATGTCATATAAACATTTTCAATGGTGATTAAATAGATATTTGTCATGATTTTAGCACTGGTACTTCTTCAGACATTAGTAATCTTGGCAGCATTAAGTAGCTATTGGTTTGCTTGGCTAAACTTTTGATCAAATAATAATAATAAAGTTTCATGCAATGATCTGAATGTATCTCCTTGAGTTCATAGGTTGAAATCTTAATCTCAAATTTGATGGTATTAGTATGTGAGCGTCTTTAAGAGGTAATTAGATCATGAGAGTAAGGCTTTCATGAATAGGATTAATGACCTTCAAAAATGGATCTAGGGAAACTCCATCTGTCCCACTGTGTGAGGACACAGAGAAAAGGTACTATCTAAGAATCTAAATGCAGGCCCCCACCAGACACCAAATCTTAGCCTTGCTCTTGGATTTCCCAGCCTCCAGAACACTAAGAAATATATTTCTGTTTATAAATGACTCAACTTATGACATTTTGTTATAGTAGCCTGAACAGACTTAGGTAGCACAAATACTTTGAAATGAAACCAAATTAATTAGCAACAAATTAGTTTGAATTTATTGGTTAGATTAAAATAACTAGTTAGTTGCTGTCATGAAGAAAACCTTAATTTACTTTTTGATTTGGTAATGCTCCGAAACTTCCACTACTGTCAATGTTATTTTAAAAAATTTGAACTATTATTTTAAAATAAAACATTTCTCAAATTGTGAAAAAATACATATTTTCCTTACTAAAAACTGTGATCTAAAGATTGACATTTTGAGATATTTTCTCCGATTTTAATTTTGTAAATTTAGATGATTATAAATACATTGATAAATGAACATATTTAAATAGATACAGGTATATATAGACTGAGAGAATATGTGTTAAGATAGCTTCATTTTTAACTTAAAATAAAAATTTCCCATATTATTAAATATTTTTAAGACGTGTCAAACAGAACATTTCATGGGTACATTTGTATTAATTAATTTCATCCTCTATTGCTGTATATCCAGGTCATTTGTAGGATTAATCATTATATCGAGAAATTGATAAAATCACTATGCATAAATTTTTGTTCACATTT
>VMDO01009914.1:0-74468 GCA_007922755.1 Pedetes capensis | reverse complement strand
ATAAACATATACTAATTTTTTTTTTCTTATAGCCTGCAGTGGTAGCCCTGTGGCATCCGATCCCATCAGATCTCGGAAGCTAAGCAGGGTCAGGCCTGGTTAGTACCTGGATGGGAGACCGCCTGGGAACACCAGAAGCTGTAGGCTTGGGAGAAGGACCTGGCAACCCCCTCCCAAAAATCAATCTGCCATTGAAAACACTATGAACAGCAGAGAAGCACTGACAATAGTGTTTCCCCTGTTGTACAGAGGGTCGCTATGAGTTGGATACCGACTCCACGGCACCTAACAACAACAACAATTTTTTTTTATATATAGTGTCTCACTGTTTCCCAGGTTGGTCTTGAGTTTACTGTGTAGCCCAGACTGGCCTCAAGTTTAGGATCCTCCTGCCTCAGTCTCCCTAGTGCTGGGATTACAGTGACCTCTCCATTGGTTAATCCAGTGATTAGCACTCTCATGCTCTCATTCTCTTTCTCCCTCTCTTGCATGCATTTGCACATGAATGCAGCCTTTCTCTTGATACTTTATTATATATATATATATATTTTTTTCTTTTAGTGCTTGGAATTGAACCCAGAGTTTCCACATGCTAGGCAAGCACTCTACCACTGAGCTACATCCCCAGCCCAGTTCTTGATATTTTTTAAAAACAAACAATTTTATACCTGTAATCCCCACACTAGGGAGGCTGAAGCAGGAGAATTGAGAGTTCAAGTATGCCCAGTGCTGTATAGCAAGATCTTCTCTCAAAAACACACAAAAAAAATTAAAGACTTGGATGAGAAACTTAGATAGGAAGGGGGGAGGGGGGAAACATAGAGGAGGGTAAGGGGTAACCTATATGTATAATGCTTATCAAATTGCATATATGAAAATTGTCACAACGAAAAGCATGTCAAAATGAATCACATTATGATGTACATTAAAAATTTCTAATAAAAAAAAATAATAATTTTATTGAGATATAATTCACATGAGTTGGACCCAAACTCGGTGGCACCTAACAACAAATCACAGGTTATAAAATTCATCTTTTGGAAATATAAAATTCATGGAATTTATATATTCCCAGAGTTGTACAACCTCACTACTAATTTTAGAGCATTTTCATCACTTCAAAAGGAAAGTCTGTGCCCATTATCAGTCACTCCTCATTCCTTTTCCCAGCTCTTGGAGACTACCATTGTACTTTTTGACTCTATGAATTTGCCTATGGTGGACACTACATATAAATGTAATCATATAATATGTGGCCTTTGTGCTGGCCTTCTTTCACCTAGCATAATGTTTTAAAGTTTAATCCACATGATAGCATATATCAGTACAATCAGCCCTCCATATTCATGGGTTCCACATCCATGGATCCAACCAACCAAAGATCAAAAATATTTGGAAGAAACAAAAACTCCAGAAAATTCCAAAACATAAAATTTGAGTTTGCCACATGCCACATTCTATGCTAAATTTATACCAATGAAATATATAGGCATTATATTAAGTATTAGAAGACTAATGTAAGATTACTTAAAGTGTATGGAAGGATATACATAGGTTATATGCAAATACTAAGCCACTTTATATAAAGGACTTGAGCATCCTTGGATTTTAGCATTAGAGGAGGAGGGATGGGATGCAATTAATCCCCCAAGGATATGGAGGAGGGATTGTACCTTTTTCTCTTTTACTTCTCAGTATTCTACTGAATGGCTATACCACATTACATGTATCCATTCATCACTTGATGGACTTTTGAGATCTTTCCTCTTTTTGACTATTATAAATAGTGCTGCTGTGAACATTCTTGTACAGGTTTTTATGTAGACTTAAGATATTCTCTTGGGTATGTACTGTACCTAGGAGTGGAATTGCTCAGCCGTATAGTAACTCTGTGTTTAACTTTTTGAGGAGGTACCAAACTATTTGTCAGATTGGCTGTGCCATTTTATATTCTGATATATATATATATGTCATATTCTGATATATATGTTGTTGTTGTTGTTGTTAGGTGCCATCGAGTCAGTATCCAACTCATAGCGACCGTCATAGGGTTTTCAATGGCTGACCATTTCGGGATTGCCTTGGGAGTGGATTGTCAGGCCTTTCTCCCATTTTTGCAGTGCTGGGAATCGAACTCGGGACTTCAGAGACTGCAGCGCAGCGCTCTACCAACTCTACCAGCTCTACCAACTGAGCTAAATCCCAGCATATATATATATATATATATATATATATATATATATGTATATATGAATGTGCAAGCATCTCAATTTCTCCATGTCATTAACAGCAGCTCTCATCCTTTTTTTTTTTTTTTTTTTAAATAGAACTTAGGGGTTGAACCAGGGCCTGGCATATACTTTGCAAGTGCTCTACCACTGGGTTGCAACCCTAGCCCATTTTTTATTTTTTAACTTGAGACAGAGTCTCACTAAATTACACACGCTGCCTCTGGCCTCGAACCTGTGATCCTTCTGCCTCCACCTCTGGAGTCGCTAGGATTATAGGTGTGAGTCACCACACTCGGCAGTGTCTGTCTTTTTAATAACAACCATCCTAGTGCACTGGAAATGGCATTTCATTGTGGTTTTGATTTATATTTTACTAATGACTAAGTATTTTTAGCATCTTTTTAAGTGCTTACCGGTCATTTGCATTTCTTCTTTTGGAAAATATCTATTCAGATCTTTTACCAATCCTACTTGGGTTGTCTTTTTCTTGTTGAGTTGTATGAGTTCATTATATATTCTAGATACAAGTCCTTTCTCAGATTTATGATTTACAAAGTTTTTTTTTCATTCTCTGGTTGTCTTTTTGTTACTGGGGAGGTGGGTCCAGGAGGCTAGCAGAAGCAAAACCTTGGTCCAGTTGTGTTCATGTATAAAAGAATTTATACCCAATGCAGGTTATATTGTTGTTGTTGTTGTTAGGTGCCATCAAGTCAAGTCCCAGTCATAATGACCCTGTGTACAACAGAACAAAACACTCCTCTACACTGTGACACTGTGCCATACCAGGAACTATGTTAGTGTTGCTGTTAGTCTTCTGCTATTCATAGGGTGTTCAATGGCTGATTGTTGCAGGGCAGGAGTGGCCTGCCAGGTCCTTCTCCCATTTTTGTGGTGCTGGAGATGGAACCCAAGGCCTTGGAGAACACAGAGCAGCACTTTGCCAACTGAGTTAAACCCCAGCCCAGCATAGGCTATAGTAGAGAATATGTTGTTGTTGTTGTTGTTAGGTGCCATAGAGTCATGTCCGACTCATAGCAACCCTCATAGGGTTTTCAATGGCTGATTGTTTCGGGATTGCCTCGGGAGTGGATTGCCACATCCTTCTCCCATTTGTGGGATGCTGGGAATCGAACCCCGGACCTCAGAGACGGCAGAGCAGTGCTCTACCAACTGAGCTAAATCCCAGCCCTAGTAGAGAATATAGGCAGGATTTATTAAAAGATGGTACACCTTTTAGGAATTATTGCTGGGAAAACTGAGACACCTGGAGAAGCTTAGATAAACCTGGAAAGGAAGTTAGTAAAACTTTGGTTCTCTAGCTGAACTGGATATTTCTATCCCCCAGGGGAGGATTAAGTCAGAGAGAACAGAAGAGTTGAGCTAACTTCTAGGAGGAAAAGTACTTTGGATATACAGAGATGATTCCAGGCTAGAGAGAAAGGGAGGCATGCTTACTGCTCCCTCCACCCCAGGAGAAAGTGGAGAGGGGACAGGGGAGGGAAGTGGAGGGAGAGGAGAAAAGAGAAAAGAGAGGAGTGGGGGGGGGGCGGTGCATGCTCCCTCCAGTTTTATTCAAACTAGGGAACATCAGTGTGACCTCAGCCCTGGGCACCTAGCATGATGGGCGCCTTAAGCACAGGACTCCACCTGGGAAAGCCCTTTGTCATGGTTTAGGGCATATGAAACCTAGGGTCTTCATTTTATAAAGTGGCTCAATAGACTTCACAGGTACTTTTAAAAGAATGGGCCCACACATGGATGTCCTGGGATGGTCTGCATTTGTGCTCAGGCAGCTATTGTCTTGGATTAGGGTATGGGATCCATTAGAAAATGTCTGTAATCTCAAGAACTGAGGAGGTAGAGGCAGGAGGATGACAAATCCGAACCCAGAGGCAGCCTTCATAATTTAGTGAGACCTGTCTCAAGGTAAAAATAAAAATGGTGCTGGGGGGTTGTGCAGCTCATTGATACACTGCATGCAAAAAGTATACATGAGGGCCCCCAGTACTGGGAGGGAAGGTGGGAAGAAAGGAAGGAAGGAAGGAAGGAAGGACGGAAGGGCGGAAGGACGGAAGGACGGACAGACCCTTGCAAGGTCCTTAGAAATTTGTCTCGCACATGGCTTCATCTGTTGTGGGTAGATGCTGAGCCAGTCAGAATCCTCTTTTTCCTCCACTTTGCCTGTTAGTATCTAAGCTAACCTACCTAACATTTTCACTTTTCTTGATGGTCTTTAGTTCTTTATCTTTATCTTACTTGACCTTTCAGCAGATCTGATTACTGTTTCCTTCAGATGGTTTCCAGAATACCACATCCTCCTGTGTATTTTTCCTTACCTTACTTTGTGGATCACCTTAGTCTCTTTGCTACCTACGTTTAAGCTCTCCAACCTCTAAACATTGCAGTACCCCAAGGCTCAGTTAGTTCTCAGGCTTGGTCTGTGTCATGCCCATTCTGTTATCTCCTCTGCTCTAATTTATATGTTGACAGGTTCAGGTTTACTGTAAGTCTCATATGCAGTATTCATCTGCCTACTTGACATTTCCACTTACACATCTGATAGAATTTTAAGCTTTTTCTCCCCTTTTTTACTTTCCAAGCTTAATGTCTCCAAAATCAGACGCTTGATTTTTCTCCAAAACCTAGTCGTCCCTCAATTCATTTTTCTAATTGCTTGAACTGAGTTGTCCTTGAATCCTCATTTTCTTCCTCATCACATCCAGTCCACCAACTAATCCTTCTCTCTCCTTTAATATATTTCAAATCTAGCCTGTACTCGTCACCTCCACAGCTGCTAAACTGGCCTAAACCACTGTTTAACCTCTTCTGGATTGTTGCAATAGCTTGTAAATGTCTTTCTTTAATACCCTATAGCCTTTTCTCAACATAGCTGCTAAATAAGCTTTTAAAAGCATGCTAGGCTATTTCATTGCCCTACTTAAAACCCTGTAGTAGAGTACTGTATCATTCAGAAAAAGAAGAGAGTTTAGAGTGACATACATCATCTGGCTCCTATTTCCCTTCCGATCTTATTTACTCTCTACTCTGCCTCTTTCAATCTTCTCCTGTCATACTAGCTTCTTTTAATATTCCTGAACCACTAAAAGACACCCTTCCTTTATAGCCTTTGTGCGTGCTGTTTTCCTTCTGCCTTCAGTTTACCTTATGGCTTCAATAATAGTACCAGGCAGAGTCATATTGTAGCCAGGTGCAAAAGGAAAAATGAGTAATATCGACCTTGTCTTTATTTAAATTTTTACATTTTGTTTATTGTGGATTTTTATTTTATTTTTATTTTTAAATTATTATAATAAGATATTATATACTTTGATTACTGGATTTCTTGGTGCTGCCTTAAATTTTGCACCGAGGTGAGTGTCTGATTTGCTTCATTTGCTTCAGTCTATTCAGGAAACTAAGAATGGAAAGGAGACTTCTTTTGAGGAAGATTTATCTAGCAAAAGCCTATGGCTAACATTGTACTTAGTAGTGCAAAACTGAATGCTTTTGCCTTAAGCTAAGTATGAAGATAAGGATATCCTGTCTAACCACATCTATTCGTCACTACACTGAAATTCTAGCTAGTCTGCTAACATAAGAAAAAGAAATAAAAGTCATCTAGGTCAAAGAGGAAAAGATAAAACCGTGTAGAAAATGCTATGGAAGCTACAAAATAGTATTAGACTAATGTGAGTTGAGTAACATTGCAAGATAGAAGTTGAGTGTATGAAAATTACTTATATTTTGCCAATCAAATTGTATTTGGCAATCACTGAAATTTGTAAAGTACCATTTATGTTAGCATTAAAAATATGAAATGGGGATAAACCTGACAAAAGATGTGTGAGACCTGTACACTGAAAACTGTAAAATGTTACTGAAAGGAACTTCTAGAACATCCATGTTAATGGATAAGTCTCTCAGTAGTGTTCTGATGTTAGATCTGTTCAAATTTATCAGTAGATTCAGTGACACCAAATTTACAGCATCCCCCAAACCCCATGCCAGACTGGGTCTTGCTGTTAACCAAGCTAATCTTGGACTTGTGAGTTCAAGTGATGTTCCTGCCTTAGCCTCCCAAGTAACTAGGACTCTAAGTATGCAGTACCTTGCCCAGCTGACAGTATGTTTACTAACAGAAATTGACAAATTGCCAGGCATTGCAGCATACACCTACAATAGCACTCGGGAGGTGGAGGTCAGAGGATCGAGTTTGAGGGTAGCCTGGGTTACACAGTGAGACCTTGCCTCACAGAGAAAGGAGATTGATAAACTGGTTTTAAAAGCCATGTGGACTTACTCTGACTTCAGTTCTTATTATAAAGCTTCAATAGTATAGTATCGACATTGAGATGGTCAAATAGGTCAGAGGACGAAAGTCTAGAAATTGATCTAACTATAAATGGTCACTTGGTTTTTTTAAATGTAACTATAAAGCATATTCAGTGGAAAAAGGATAGTTTTAACAAGTGAGCTGGAACTTTTGTATATCCATATGCAGAAAAGTAAAGTTCTATCTATATAGTTATGTATCACAACATACATACAATTGAATTCAAAATGGATCTAGACATAATGTAAAATCCAAAACTGTAAAACTTCTAGAGAAAATAATGGGAGAAAACCTTTGTGACCTTGGGTTAGGGAAAAGTTTCTCATATATGACACCAAAGGTATAATCTACATAATATTTTATAATTTGAATTTCATCATGATGAGAAATTCTGCTCTTTGAACATTAAGAGTATGAAAGGCAAGCCACAGTTTGATGAAGAGAATGAAAAGGCAAGCCACAAATTGAGAGAAAATATCTGCATCTCACTTATCTGATAGAACATGGATCCAGAATATATAAAGAACTCTGAGAATTCAGTTAAAAAAACAAACCCAAAGCTGGGCATGGTGGTTCCTGCCTATAATCCCAGCACTTTGTGAACCTGAAAGAGGAGGATTGACATGCCTTCCAGGCCAACTAGACCCTGACTCTAAAAAAATCAGATAAATAGATAGATAGATAGATATAGATGGATAGATGGATTCATAAAGCCACTTTGGAAATCAGTTTAGCAAATTTTTAAAGAAATTAAGCACTTTCGTAGCATATGACCTAGATATTCTATTCCAAGGAATTAATTCAAAAGAAATAAGGGCATTTCTCCACATAAAGTCTTATATGTGAATATTAATAGAAGCTGGTTTTTGCTTGTTTGTTTCTGGGAGCACTGGGGAGTTGAACCAAGGGCCTCACGCATGCTTTTGCAAGCACTCTACCACTGAACCACCCCCCTAGCCCAATTTCTACTCTTCTACCTTGAGATAGGATCTCACTAAGTTATGCAGGCTGCCTCTGGCCTTGAACTTCCAATCATCCTGTCTCTGCCTCCTGAGTCACTAGGATTACAGGCATGCACCACCATGCCCAGCCCATTAAAAGAAACTTTATTTGTAATAGCCTCAAACTGGAAACAACTCAAATGTCCACTAACAGGTTTAATGAGCCTGATGCATTGGTGAAGGCCTGTAATCCCAGTGGCTCAGGAGGCTAAGCCAGGAAATCATGAGTTTGAGGCTATAGGCAGCCTACACAATTTAGCAAGACCCTGTCTCAAAATTTAAAAGAAGTTAAGTGTGCAGCTTAGTGATAGAGTGTCTAGCATATAGGAGCATCGAGCATATGGGAAAATAAAAAGAGTTGATAGTATATGATTCTATTTATTTAAAAATCTAGAAAATATAAACTAATTAGCTGGGCGCAATGGCACATGTCTATAATCCCAGGGGCTAGGGAGGCGGAGGCAGGAGGATTGCAAGTTCGAGACCAGAGGCAGTCTGCGTAATTTAGTGAGATCCTGTCTTTAAAAAAAAGTAAAAAACTGGGCTGAGGATGCAGCTCAGTGGTCCAGCACTTGCAGAGCATGCAAGTGTGAGGCCCTGGGTTCAACCCCCAGTACTGCAAAAAAAAAAAAAAAAAAAAGAAAGAAAGAAAGAAAATATAAACTAATTATAGTGACAGAAGCTAGATTATTTTTTCATTTCATTGGTGATTTTTTAGTTAGTGTGTGCCTTAATGGGTTTCATTATAATATTTCCATACATGCGTATCATTGTACATGTTCATTTCCCCCATTCCCTTCTCATGCCCCTCTCCCCCCACTGATCCTCTTCTTCCCCAACAGTGATCCCCCTTCTACTTACATGTCGTGTTTGTGTGGGTTTGTGTCTATCTCCAGATTGTGCCTTTCAGAACAAAACATATTTTACTTCCTTTCCCCCATTACACTTTCATGTTGACCCTCTCCCCGCTTCAGTCTCTTTTTGCCCAATATGTGGTCTCTATTCTATTTTCATGACGCATATATATGTATGTTGTTGTTTTTGTTAGGTACTGTCAAGTCACCATCCGACTCATAATAACCCTACGTACAACGCAAAACAGTATTGTTAGTGCTTCTCTGCTCTTCATAGGGTTTTCAATGGCAGATTGTTTTTTGGGAGTGGGTTGCCAGGCCCTTCTCTAGGTATATACATATATAAATCTAGCATCCTCATATGAGAGAAAACATGCAATGTGTGTCTTTCTGGGTCTGGCATATTTCACTGAAAATGATGATCTCAGCCAGGCTGTGTGGTGCATGCCTGAAAGTCCAGGAGGCTGAGGCAGAAGGATCTCAAGTTCAAGGCCAGAGGCAGCTTGTGCAACTTAGTAAGACCCTGTCTCAAAAATTTGAAAAATTAAAACGTGGCTGGGGGAGCATCACAATAGTAGAGTGCTTACCTAGCATGTGCAAGGCTGTGGGTTCAGTCCCCAGTACTGAAAAAGATAAAAATAAAAAAATCTCAAGTTCCATCCATTTTCCTGCCATGCTGTAATGTCTCCTTCTTTATGGCTGAATAAAACTCCATGGTGTATATATACCACATTTTCTTTATCCATTCATCTATTGATGGACATGGAGATCAATTCCATATCTTGGCTATTGTGAATAGCACCACAATAAGCATGGATGAGCAGATCTCTCTATGGTATGTTGACTTGTATTCCTTTGAATATATGCCCAGGAGGTGGTCTAGTGGGGTAATACAGTAGTTCCATTTTCAGTTTTTTGAGGAAGTTCCATACCAATTTCCATAGAGGCCGCACTAACTTACATTCCCATGAGTAGTGTATAAAAGTTCCTCTCTCCCTGCACCCTCACCAGCATTTGTTGCTCTTTGCTTTGTTGATGTTAGACATTCTGACTGGGGTGAGATGGTGTCTCAGCGCAGTTTCGATTTGCATTTACCTGATGGCTAAGGACGTTGAACCTTTTTTTCATGTGATTATTGGCCATTTGTGTTTCTTGTTTTGAAAGCTGTTCAATTCATTTGCCCATTTTTAATTATATAACTTGCTTTTTTGGTGTTTAATTTTTTGAGCTTTTTATAGATTCTAGATATTAATTCCCTGTCTGTATAGCTGGCAAAGATTTTCTCCCATTCTATAGGCTATCCCTTCCCTGTCTTGTCTCCTTTGCTGTGCAGAAGCTTTTTAATTTGATACAATGCCATTTGTCAATTCTTGCTATTGTTTGTGGAGCTATTAGAGTCCTTTTCAGAAAGCCATTGCCTGTGTCTATATATTGAATTGTTTTCCTCTAGCAGTTCAAAGTTTCAGGTCTTACTTTTAAGGTCTTTGATATATTTTGAACAGATTTTTTTCCAGGTACTTAGGGATTGAACCCTACTTTGTCTCACACATACTTTGTGAGTGCTCTACCACTGGGCTGCACCCCCAGCCCATTTTTTGTTTTTGCTTTGTTTTGTTTGTTTTGAACCATGGTCTTGCTAAGTTACACAAGCTGTCTTGGTCTTGAACATATGATCCGCCTGCCTCCACTTCCCAAGTAGCTGAGATTATAGGCATGTACCACTGGGCCTGGCTTGAACTGATTTTTGTACAGGCTTGAGAGAGATTTAGTTTCAGTCTTCTACATAAGGCTATCCAGTTTCTCAGTACCATTTATTGAAGAGGCTATCTTTTCTCCAACTTACATTTTTGCCACTGTTTCTTAACATCAGGTGGCTTTAGCTGCATGGATTTATGTCTGGATCCTCTATTCTATTCCATTGGTCTACATGTCTGTTTTTGTGCCAGTAGCTGTTGTACACAGCAGCTAGACCCCAGAAAAATACTCCAAGACACAAACAAATGGATCAGGAGCAGAAAAGTTCATTTAGACCAGCCGGCCAGCTACTTTCAGTCCTGGGAGTGGACTTTCAGAAAGCAGCACCCGACTCCCTTTGGTTAGGGGCTTTATAGGGTAGGGACAGAGAAGCAGAATTACAGAAGCAGGAACTTTTTTAGGGTAGAAGGGTGGGAGGTACAAAGTAAGTTTCCATGTTTCCAAAGTTCAGCGCATCACAGGAATTCCCGAATTTGACCTTTTACAAGGTTGTCTTCTGACACCACCTTTTTCTTAATCCAGTCCTTCGGCAGGCACAGCCATCTTGTGACACAGCTGCACTTATCAGCTTTTGCTGAGGGCTGGTTTTTAAGGAACCAGTGATTTTAAAGTGACCTTAGGCCTGCTTTCACATACCATGCTATTTTTTGTTACTGTGGTTCTGTGTTGTTGTTGTTGTTGGGTGCCATCAAGTTGGTATCCAACTCATAGCGACCCTCATAGGTTTTTCAATGGCTGTCTCGGGATTACCTTGGGAGTGGATTGCCAGGTCCTTCTCCCATTTTTGCGGTGCTGGGAATTGAACTCAGGACTTCAGAGACTGCAGTGCAGTGCTCTACCAACTGAGCTAAATATGGTTCTGTAGTATAATTTGAAATCATGTATTGTGATATCCCCTGCATTGATCTTCCTGCTCAGGATTGCTTTAGTGATTTGGGGTCTTTTATGTTTCCATATGAATTTTAGGATTGTTTTTTCTATTTCTGTGAAGAATGTCCTTGGAATTTTTGATGAGGATTGCACTAAATCTGTAGATTGCTTTTGGTAACATAGCCATTTTTCTATTAATTCTTCTGGTCCGTGTGTGGGAATTCTTTCCATCTTCTAGTGTCTTCTTCAATTTCTTCAATGTTTTAAAGTTTTCCTTATAAAAGTATTTCCCTTTTTTGATTAGGTTTATTCCTAAGTATTTTATTCTTTTTGGAGCTATTGTAAATGGGATTGTTTCCTGATTTCTCTTTTTTTCTTTTTCTTCTTCTTCTTCTTCTTCTTCTTTTGTTTTGGTTTTGTTTTGTTTGTTTGTTTGTTTGTCTTTGTTTTGTTTTGTTTTGTTTTTTTGTTTGTTTGTTTTTCAATACTGGGGGGCTGAACCCAGGACCTAGTGCATACTTTGCAAGCACTCTGCCACTGAGCTATATCTCCAAACCATTTTTTAATTTTTAAAAATTGAGACATGATCTCACTAAGTTATGCAGGCTGCCTCTGGCATTGAACCTGCTATCCTCCTGCTTCTGCCTCCTCAGTCACTGGGATCACAAGTGTGTGCTACCAAACCTGGCTTTGATTTCTTTCTTAGCCTGATAATTATTGGTATGAAGAAAAGCTGCTGGTTTTTGTATATTGAGTTTGTATTCTGCTACTTTGCTGAAAGTATTTATCAGCTCTGAGAGTTTTCTGGTAGAGTCTTTAGGGTGTCTTATGTGTAGAATCATATCATAGGGGAATTGGGATACTTTTACTTGTTCCTTTCCTATTTGAATCTCTCTTATTTCTTTCTTTTGCCTGACTACTGTGGCTAAGATTCAACTACTATATTGAATAACAATGGACACAGTGGCCATCCTTGTCTCATTTCTGAATTTAGACAAAACGCTTTCAGTTTTTCTCCAAATACAATGATGTTAGCTACAGGTTTTTCATATATTGCCTTTATTATGTTGAGGTATGTTCCTTCTAGTCTTAATTTTTTTAGGGCTTTTTATCATGAAGCAATGTTGAATTTTGTCAGAGACCTTTTCTGCATCTATTGAGATGATTCTATGACTACTGTATTTATTTATGTGCTATATTACATTTATTGATTTGTGTATGTTGAACCATCCTTGCATCCCTGGAATGAAACCAACTTGATCATAGTGTGTGATCTTTTTAATGCATTGTTCAACTCAATTTGCAGGTATTTTATTTATTTTAGTTAATTTTGCATCTATGTTCATCAGAGAAATAGGTCTGTATGGTTTGTGTATGTGTGTGTGGACACGCGCACACACACATGTACATGAGTGTACTTTTCTGATTTGGGTATCAGGAAAATGCTAGCTTCATAAAATGGGTTTGGTAGTGTTCCTTCCATTTCCTGTTTTATGGAAAAGTTTGAGGAACATTGGTGTTAATTCTTTAAAGGTCTTTCAGAATCCAGCAGTAATCCATCTGGTCCTATGTTTTTCTTTGTTGGAAACTTTTCATTATTGCTTCAATCTCAATTGCTCATTATAGATGTGTTTAAGTTATTTATATCCTATTCATTTAATTTTGGTAGATCATATGTGTGTAGGGATTTATCCATTTTATATAGGTTTTCCAGGTTTTTTTTAATATAAATTTTCAAAGTAGTCCCTAATGATTCTCTGGATTTCATTGGTAGCCATTGTAATATTCCCTTTTTCATCTCTAATTTTATTAATTTATGTCTTCTCTTTCATTAGTTTGGTTAAGGGTTTGTCAACCTTGTTTATGTTTTCAAAGAACCAACTCTTTCTTTCATCAATTCTTTGTATTGTTCTTTTAGTCTTCATTTTATTAATTTTGAACTGTGAAATGTCTCCTGTAGAGTTTAAAGAACAACTAAAAGAAGACCTATACCCATCAGCCACTTTAAGAAGTAAAGCATTAGCCACATTTTAGGTTTATAACTTCCTGTATGACTCTTCCCTCATTGTAATCTCACCTTCTTCTACCTCCCACTGATTGGCATTTTATAGTAATCATTCCCCTGCTTATATTTTTTCCATTTAAGGACTTTTTCTTAGTTTTACCTGATTTTGTTCTTTATTTAATGGAGTCACACATGTCATGTCTTTTTTTATGGTTTGCTTTATCTTTGTCCATGTTAATATGTATAGTTAATTTTTCTCTTTTAGTGTCTCATTGTATGTATATATGGAAATGTGTATCATTCAGTCTGTTGATGGGCATTTGATTTCTTTCCAACGTTTTTTATAGTACAGATATTGCTGTTATGAACATTGTTGTTTATGTCTCTTGTGCACATATGTAAGGATTTCTCTAGGGAACAAACCCTAGAAATGGAGTTGCTAGGTGGAAGGCATACACATGTTTTCCTTTACTAGTTAAGGTTGATTTATCAAAGTGTTTGCACCACTTTATGCTTCTGACAGCTTTGCTTCACCAGTATTTGGTATTACCACCTTTAAATTTTTTCCAGTACGATGTGTACATAATTCTGTCTCAAATATGGCCAGGAATATGATTAAGGACAATTTGAGAACCTATCAGTATGTTATATACTAAAATCTATCGTTTCCTTCTTATACCTTCATTCTTTAGAAGAAATAAACCCAAAAAGAACATGTATGTGGAAATATAAAACTTCTCAGGACTTATCCCAAAGGTTTATAAGGTACAAAGTATAGCTTCTTCTGAGTGCTACCAATCAAGGGCAATGTTGTTGCATGAAAGCCCAAAGAACGCAGACAGACCAAAAGAAGGGTCATGTTAAGCTAAGCCTCATTAATCATGAGTCTGTTAGGGTTGTTTATGGGGCATGGGTGACTCTCAGACAGCCTTTATGTATAGCTCCACCAACAAAAAGAATCCCATCCAAGACCGTTCCCACAAAGATGTCCAAATGAAGCTGCACCACTGTCAAGCCCCTCTCCCCACTGGGGTTACAGGAGCAAGTCTTATGCTCCCTCCCAGCTTTGGCATTACTTACAGGAAGGGTGACCTAATGGCAGCCTCACAGGCAGCTACACCACCAAGTCCATCACTCAGTCAATCATTCATCTCTTATATAACTTAGCATCACATGCAGCTGGAGTAGGAGAGGCTAATGATTAGCACCTCAGAGGAAGGTCTTGTGACCCTTCTTCCTTCTCCTCCCTCCTGGATGGAATGTTGATAGCCTCATTACCATTACTGGAGGCCTAAGAATGCTATGTAGCTCTGCTTATTTCGTTGCCATGGCTGCAGGTTTTGTGTATCAAGATGGCCAAGATAGTGATCAAGTCTACCCCATGTCCATCCTGGAATAACCAGCTCCACTCCACTCCATCCCTTTTTCCAGCTCTTACATTCTTTGTGCCCCTCTTCTGCAATGTTTCCTGAGCCCTGGAGAGGGTATCATGTATATATAGTTATTTTGTTCCACTTAAGGTTAAGCATTGGGCCACCATGCCACAGCAACAGTATAGATCACAGCAATGAATACTTATTCCTGGAATGGCACAAATTCCTATTGAAAATGCCCAATTTCAGTTATGAAAGAGTCATCCAAACCAATGAGCAAAAATATCCTATGTTTTATATGTCTTGTTTTCAGTGGCTGAGAGCGTCAGTACTAGTCTGTCTATTTAGTGTCCCCACTGTAAGCCTTTGACTACAACTGATCTGTGACAATTAACCTATAAGCACAGACACAAATGTTTGACAGGCACATCATATTCATCTACCAAAACAATACCAGTAGCTCCTCTCTGGGTTCTATGATCTCCCCAGCCACTGGGTTTTGCCCTGGCTTACAGTACCAAACATGGGTTCCCTCTTATGGAGTGGGCCTTAAATCCAACTGGAAAGTCAGTAGTTGCACCCATACTAGTTGTGCCACTATTGCACCAACAGGCACATCTTATCTGGCATGTTAATAGCATAATTCATGGGGCCTATAGCCAAGCAGGACCACTGATGACTATTCTCCCCCAGCAGCTTGCAGAGCACCCTCCAACACTGAACACTAGCCAGTAGGGAGGGAGCTTCCAGCTCAGTCCCAGTTTGATTTCTGCAGGTCCTATATGCAGTGTCTTCACCTATAAGGACTTACTGTCAAGTTCGAGTGTGCAACCAATAGCAGTGGTAGTAGTCTGTATAGTGTGGGGGGAACCTGAGGATCCTCCCTAACCACCCTTGGCACTGGAGTTTTCATTTAACAACCAGGTGGTTTCTGGGAGTGTCCTTTTCCACTCATGTAGGTGCCTTCATTCAAACTCTTGTTGTTGTTGTTGTTGTTGTTGTTGTTGTTGTTGTTGTTGTTAGGTGCCGTGGAGTTGGTATCTGACTCATAGCGACCCTACATACAACAGGCGAAACACTTTTGTCAGTGCTTCTCTGCTGTTCATAGAGTTTTCAATGGCGGGTTGATTTTTGGGAGTGGGTTGCTGGGTCCATCTCCCAAGCCTACAGCATCTGGTGGTCTCCAATCCAAGTACTAACCAGGCCCGACCCTGCTTAGTTTCCAAGATCTGATGGGATCAGATGCCACAGGGCTAAGGCTGCAGGCTCAAACTCTTTAGCTGCTCTCTTAGCAACTCATTCTTTAATTAGTCCAGCTCCTGTGGCATTGTAAGGCAGGTGGAAGGACTCTGTTGTGCTAAGCCCTGTTCTGCACATCAGTGTTTGTGGAAGGAATACCTCTGTCACTGCTAGTGTTCCAGGGGTACCCATACATAACACTGAGTTGGGTGAGTCCCTTGATGGCAGCTTTACTCAATGCTTGCTTGCATGAAAATGCTAGCGAGAGGTCTGTGGCAGTTTCCACATAGGTGAGGACACATTTGCATTCCTTCATTGACAGGCATAGGCCCTATATAGTCTACTTGCCAATCCCACATGGAACCCTTTTTCATCAAGTTATACAAAGGACAAGGAACTTGAGCAAGATGGCGTATGAAAACATGCTAATACCCCACAAGCCCTAAAAACACTTGCAACTGTTTTATATTTATAGGCACTGGCTCTTATAAGATTTTCTCAATCAACTTGTTAGGTATCATATACATCTTACCCAACCAAAAGACTCCCAACAATTTCACAGCTGTACTTGGTCCCTATACTTTGTCTGGGCTGATTTTCCATCCTGTTTTCTTTAGTTGCACTTCCACATCCTCCAAGTACCTTTTTAAATCTGTAAGACACTCAGAGGTTAACATTATGTCATCTATGAAAGGAAACCTTTACACCAGAGGGTGGGCAGAATAACAAAGCAAGATCCTGGCCCAGCACCCATGGCAACTAGTTCGAGTGGGGAGGTAACTTTGGGGAAGTACCCTGAAGGTCATCTGCTGTCATTTCCAGATAAATGCAAACTGGTCTTAGGCTTCAGCAGCTGAGGGGATACTGAAAAAAAGATTAGTAAAACCAAGGCAGCATGAAAAAGTCCCATCGCTTGAACCAATAAATCTGTAATCCAACACAGGACTTTTGATCGCCCTGCATGGCTTTCACCAATAGGCAACCTCAGTCACCCCAGTAGAGGAGTGGTTGAAAGGGTTCAAGGATCTCCCTTTTCCTCAACAGGGAACACAGTAGGAATCACATGTACCTCCTTGTCATCCATCCCCTTGGTGAACTGTTGGTCAGGCTTTAAAGCAACCTTTTGGCTTCCCTGGGCCACACTGAGTAAAGAGGAATTGTCTTGGGCTGCACATAAATTATGTAATGTAGTTAGTGTATATAATCATACTTAATATGTGTGTGTATATATGTATATGTATGTATGTATGTGTATTTTACGTGTGTGTGTGTGTTAATTATAAAGTTTAGAGAAATGAGAACAATATAAAATTTGGGGGATCACATTACTTCATTACTTGCTGTCCTGGGCCCCATACAGCCTGTGGGCCACTGGTTAGACATGCCTGCTTTATAACCTTCCAGATACTCACACACATAGCATTGGCTTTTTGTCAGTCACTTCTCTAGGAACTCTGGTTTGACACAAGTCTTGCCACATTTGCTTTTCAATGAAGCAGACAGGCCCGACCTGCTTTCCTTCCTGATGATGATGATGATGATGATGATGATGATGATGATTGTGTGTATGTGTGTGTGTGTGTGTGTGTGTGTGTGGTACTGGGGGTTGAACCCAGGGCCTCGTGCCTGCATGCTCTGCAAGTGCTGGACCACTGAGCTGCGCCCCCAGCCCATTTTTTTTTACTTTTTGAGACAGGGTCTTGCTGAGTTACGCAGACTGCCTCTGGTCTTGAACTTGAGATCCTCCTGCCTCTGCCTCCCAAGCTGCTGGGATTATAGGTGTGCGCCACTGCGCCTCCTTCTGATTATTTTGGCACTTTACAAACTTGATTTGCATGCTTGTCAGAGTTACTCAGATCTACCAGAGCCTTTCTATTTCATAAAGATCATGTCCCTTCATAGGACCCAATACAGCCACCAGAGCCCCATGTAGGTCATTGCCAGTTTAGCTTTTTGCATAATTCTCTGATGAACTGAGTTCTGTCTGTCCCATAAAACTGGGTATCAAACACCATCTCTCTTAAGCCCAGTTCCCAAAACCCTGATACAAGTCTCCCTGACCTTATACCTTTCCACCGTGCATGTCTGGAAAACCAGCACCCTATGGATGATGCTGAGCCCTGCTGCCAGTCCCAACAGCATCCTGGCTTTCCTACACTGCAGCTTGAGCAGTTTCTGAGTGTTTAGGTGGCCCAGTCTGGGTGAACACCTCCCCAGGTGGCCCTTTTCCAGTGGGACACCATGGGTGCAGTGCCTCCAAAGGAAATTTCCTCCAGCAAGCATGTGGGCCACCATTTCCTGACTTCCCCTGCAGGCACCTCTTCTGTTATTGCAGTACAGAGTGCACAGCTTCCCTCTGGCTACTTTAGCTGTGTTGCTTCTTGACCTAATGGCATGCCTTTTAGATCTTTCTGCTCTGCCTGTTGTACTAGAGTCCCACTGTACTACTCCTTTCCTTCTTCACTGTCCACACTCCCCCATCGGTCCCTACCCCTGGATCCCAGGAGAGGTTCTCCAGCACAGATCCAACTTGCACTCTCTCCATCTTACCCTCCCTTATGTAGGCAACTATCCTGTGGATAGACAGTCTGGCCTCAGCTATGCATTGTATAATCCATAGCAGGAGCCGCACTACTGCCCATACAGCAATAGGACACGTTAAATCACAACATACAGAGAAAGGCATCCACATGGTTCAGACACAGCTGCACACCCAAACATCCAGGGCATGGGCCAGTCATCTGCAGCCATAGTCTGGAGGCATGCCACCCCATACAATTCTGCAGAGAGGGATTTGGGTTACTGCAGCGTAGCTCCATGGCCCAAACCCTACACAGGCTTCACAGGAGTCTGGGGATTCCTCCCAACTCCATTGGATGCCTCCTCCCAACTCACCTTTGGTTCTGTCTGTCCCAGCTTGGGCACCAGGTGTTGCTTGAAAGCCAAAGGAGTGCAGACAGACCAAAGGAAGGATTACCTTAAACTAAGCTTTGTTGAACCATGAGCTAACTGGGGTTGCTTATGTAGCCTGGTTGACTCATGGACAGCCTTTATGTTCCCAGTAAGATGTCCCACATGAAACTGCACCACTGTCAATCCCTTCCTGCCTCGGGGTTGCTTACTAGAACAAGTCGCACTTTCCTTCCCAGCGTTGAAGTTACTTACAGGAGCAAATGTGACTCCTTGGCAGCTTCACAAGCTGCACCACCAAGTCCTGCCCTCATCCACTCCTTCATCTCTTGTATAACTTAGCATCACATGCAGCTGGGGCAGGACGGGCTAGTGATTGGTACCTCAGAGGAGGGTCTTGTGAGAATCTTTGACCTTTCTTCCCGCCTCCCTCCAAGAGAGACCATTTATAGTTACGTTACCAATGGGCCTAGCCATGCTAATAGTCCTGGGTATTTTGTTGCCATGGCTAGAAGGGCAAGATCCCCTGACGTTATTCCAGGAGTTCTATATCAAAATGGCCAAGAGGGTGATCATGTCCAGTCCAGAGCAACCAGCCACACTACAATGAATATGTGTAAATACTTCTTTTCTGAATGGAAAGTCTGGACTTGTTAATATAGTAATGAAATAATTTGGTACTTTGCCACATGGCTTGCAATACGATACATCTATAATGAAATGAGAACTTCTTAGAATGTGACATCATTCTTATCTCTTTCTGTAGGAGACTGGAAAAGAAAATCTTTGATTTATACTTTAGCAAAAAACGCTAGTTTGAGGGAGAGCAGAGATGCCTACATTGTATATGATTGCTTTCTTATGCTAATCTTTCATTTAATCACATCAGTCCAGCTTTGTGACTAGAAATCTATAGAATCTCTTCTAGCAATCTGAACAAAACCAATAAAGGGACAAAAGGAGGAGAAGGAGAAGATCTTTAGAAATGGGCTCTGGGACACTTGGAGATTTAAAAATCATTTCAAAATAGGCCATTTCAAATTTTCATAGGTTGAAAGAAGATATCTCTTGAGGGATAAATTCATCTGAACTATCTTACCATTTATCATATTTTAAACATGCATATCTCTATAGAGCTCGAAGGTTTCTTCTACCACCTGTCATGTTTGGACCCCATGCCTAATGTCAGTACAAAGCCATTGATTTTGGATGCCACCTTTATTCCATTCATATCATTTTGAAGTTTCTTGTACCCAGTATTTTATTTTTGTACTGATAATGCTTGTCTGAACGTAGAAGTTCTCATTTTGATGGATACATTTGTAATAAAGCCCAAGTTAATAGCACTGCTATTAAGGATAGCTGCCCCCTGACAGTCATACCAGTTTGGATGTAGACAAGCATAGAATTTAGAAGAGAGAATACAATCCTAACATTTTATTACTCTCATAAGGAACCCTAAGCCAAGAGAGTTTAAGTTACCACAGCTCATGTCTATAGATCTTGAGAGTTAGAAAGCTGTGCAGCAGAAACCAGGAAAGCTTCCTTTGCTGAATTAAAACCTTGTTATAGAGAGAAGGGGAGGAATTGGTTTAGAGAAACCTTTTTTTAAGATGACAAAAAAATACATTTGCACTAATCCCCCTATTAGAAACTGTCCCACCCACTTGTTTTTCTTAAGGTTCCTTCTCAGACCAGTGATTAGCCAAATGCCTCATTAAAGTGGAGATTAAATGCTTTCTCGCCAACTCCTTAGAGAATTATAGGCTTAGTACCAATTTGTCACATGCTGACCACTTTTATCTACTCGGAGAGACTGTGTGCTTTTGGATTATACAGGTTATTGTATGAGAAAGGAAAGGAGAAGGTTGAAGAGACTACTCGAGACCATAAGCAGCTTCTTTCGGAGCCTTTTTATTTCTTAGGGTGTATGTGTATGGTGGGAGTTTGCTGGGGATGGAACATAGGCCCTAACCATGACAGCCAAGTGCTCCCCTCTTGAACTACATCCTCAGCTCTTTCCCACTTTTAAAACACGAATGTTTTAGCTACCCAAACAGGGCAGATGACTTAACTATATATCAGACTTTTATTTGGGACTTTCTGTCTTGGATTTGTCCTGGCTTGCTCAGGTGAACACTAGCAAGTTCCATTTTAGCTTTTCTGATGGATCCTAGAGTAGAAGTAGTAAAAAAATTGTGGAAGATGTTCCTGCCTTATGTGCATATAGTCTATCCTGAAATAAGAAGGGTCTTCAGAAACAAAAACAGAAAAAAAAATCATTTGATCTTTTTTTAAATTGATGATTTAGTTCCCAACTTCTGACCTGTTCTTAGCCTGAAAAGAGCTCTTGATATCTGGCTCATGTGTCAGGCAACAATGCTAAATGATTTTTTATATAATATTTAATTATTGCAATAGCTTTATATGTGTGATTTTCATTTTAATGGAAAAGCTATGGCTTAAAGAAGTTGAATATCTTGCCTACAGTTGCACACCAAACAGTGAAGGATATGTCTGGACTCTAGAGGCCTATCTTCAAAGTCTGTTTCTCTTCATCATTATCCTTCCTTATCTTTACCCTTCTATTCAGAGAAGTTTTTCTTCCCTTATCTCATCCACTCTTAAACCAAAGCCCTCCTCTGTTCCTTCCTAAAATCATCCACCTCTATGAAACTTTTCAAGGACAGTCTTTTATGTGAGATTTTTCCTTTCTGCAAAGTTCAAATTATAAATAAAATGGTTAAAAGTTTTACATATTGGAGACAGACACTTAAGAGGTCTGTTTATTATAAGGATTTGGCAGGGAAAACCCTATCCTTTTAGAAAATTCTTGATGGTATTCACAGGTAAGTGTTAAAGGCAAGTGACCTGAAAGCAGACTAATCCATGCTGTTGAAACTAGATGTGATATAGTTAATCACATTTGTTATAAAGCGAAAAAATGCAGTCAAAAGCAGTAGCTATAAATGTCAGCTTACAAGATTATAAATAGGAAAACATTAAAAATAAACAGAAAATGTTATCAACCTTTGGGGATAAAGACAACTTCAAAAGTAGAATAGCTCGAGTGTTTTTGGTGATACCTAAAAATGTCCTGGTCTGCAGCTGTACCACCCTGGCATCCGATCCTGCCTGATCTAGGAAGCTAAGCAGGGTCGGCCTGGTTAGTCTTTGGATGGGAGACTGCCTGAGAACACCAGGTGCCAAAGGCTTGAGAGAAAGACCCAGCAGCACACTTCCAAAACAGTCAGCCATTGAAAACCCTACAAATAGCAGAGAAGTGCTAACAATAGTGTCGGGCATGGCACAGTGTTGGGTAGTATTTCGTTCTGTTATACATTGGTTCTCTAGGAGTCAGAGCCGACTCAGTGACACCTAACAACAACAAAAATGTCCTGAGATGAGCACATAAATTACCCCAGAAATATAGGCAATATTGAGTTTTTTATTTGTTTTTGTTTTTTGATTTTTGTACTAAAAAGCCTGAAAGTTGGTTGGGTAATTTGAATCAAAAAGCATTAAAGTGCTGGCATGGTGGCATACACCTATAATCAAGGATCCTGAGTTTGAGGCCACTCTGGGGCTATATCAGGAGACCCTGTGTGTATGAGGGGACCCTTAACGTGTACTTACCATCTTACTCATATATCTCATATATTGGACTTCAATCTGATAGAATGGTGAAACAGGGCTGGTGGAGTAGCTCAGTGGAACAGCACTTGTCTGTCATGCATGAGGCCCTGAGTTCAGTCCCCAACACTTCAAAAAAAGAAAGAAAAAAAAATATTCCTGTCAGCCTTGTTTATACAAATGAAAATCAGCACAATATAAAACATTCATGTGTAGGGGATTGGTTAAACAAACTGGCTTATTTATTCAAGAAAATTCTATTCAAACATTTAAAATGATGTTTTAAGTTATTGTTGTTAGGTGCCCTTGAGTCAGTATCCGACTCTCATAGGGTTTTCAATGGCTGACTGTTTCTGGATTGCCTTGGGAGTGGATTGCCAGGTCCTTCTCCCATTGTTGCAGTACTGGGAATTGAACCCGGGACCTCAGAGCCTGCAGCACAGCGCTCTACCAACTGAGCTAAATCCCAGCCCCTTTTAAGTTATAGGATTTATTTAAACTGGTTTAGCTGATGCAGACATGTTCACGATGCAGTGAAATTCAGATAATCTGGATTTTTGTAATCTGAAAATTGTAATTGGTCCTCAAGAAAGTTCCCACCTTCAAGAATAATTTACGGTGTTCTGAGGATCCAACTATAGCATTTCTGAAGGTGAATTGAGTTAGATAAGAAAGATTAGTGTTTGCTGCCTGTCCACATTAATACTTTTGTGGTGAAACTCTTTGGTTATCACTCAAGTGTTATACTTGAGGCAAAAATTTAATACTTGCCAGGTGCGTTGACTTACACCTGTAATCCCAGCAACTCAGGAAGCAGAGGCAGGAGGATTGCAGGTTCAAGGCCAGAGGCAACCTGCATAATTTAGCAAGACCCTGTCTCAAGATAAAAAAAATTGGGGCTGAAGGTGCAGCCCAGTGGTAGAGCACTTGCAAAGTATGTGTGGCTTCAACCCTCAAGTAACACACACACAATAATAATAATAATAATAATAATAATAATAATAATAATAATACTTTTAAGAACAAGAGGAGTTTGAAGGACTCGGTGGCATGTTAAGGATGAAACAAACTAAAGAAATATTTGTCTAGTAGCTTGTTTCAGAAGAAATAAATGAACGAGTTAATGTTGACCCCACTCTCAGAGCCAGATGACTGGAGTGACACTGTGATTGCCCATCCTGTTAGGAACACGTGGACTGGGAAAGCGACGAGCAATTTTCTTTTTTTTTTTCTTCTTTTTTTGCGGTACTAGGGGTTGAACCCAGGGCCTCGCGCTTGCATGCTTTGCAAGTGCTGGACCACTGAGCTGCACCCTCGGCCCATTTTCTTACTTTTTGAGACGGGTCTCGCTAAGTTACGCAGACTGTCTCTGGTCTCGGATTTGCAATCCTCCTGCCTTCTGCCTCCTGAGCCACTGGGATTATAGGCAAGGGCCACCGTGCCTGTTTTAGGAGTAGTTTTCTAAAGGAAAGAAGGATCCTGGGCAGACAAAGACAAAAAACTGCCACGTGAACTATGTGGGTTTTTTTGTTTTGTTTTGTGGCCTGTTTTTTTTTTTTTTTTTGAGGGTACCAAGGGGCTGAACCTGGGGCCTTGCACCTGCTTTGCAAGTGCTTTACCACTGTGCCACGCTCCCAGCCCATTTTTTATTTTTTGTATTTTGAGACAGAGTCTTGCTAAATTAAGCAGGCCACTTGTGGCCTCCACCTCCCAAGTTCTTGGGATTACAGCCATGGGCCACTGTACCCAGCTAGTTTTTTAAATTAAAAGCTGAAAAGGGAAAGACTTAGACAGTTTATAAATATTTGCAAAATAAAGGATTTTAAGAGCTGTTGGCTCTTAAACTCCCAAAGCTAGTCCACTTTGAATGAATCTAAGGAATTTTTTAAATGTTCTTAGAAAAGAACCTATTTCTTTTCATTGGATTTGGAGTTATGAACTTGTAAAGTTTGAACTGCTGCAGTCACCTTGCCACCCTAGGAGGGGCACCTGGGTGGAAATGGAGCTAACCAGATAAAATAAGACCAAGAGAAAGAAAGTTAGAAATTAGAGCCCCGTAATATCATCTGTCAGACCATGGCCTGGTTTTGACTTTTTCAATTACATTGTTGTTGTTAGGTGCCGTTAAGTCATAGTGACCTTTGTAAGGTTTTCAATGGCTGTTTCCAGATCGCCATGTCTTTCTCCCATTTTTTGGGGTGCTGGGAATTGAACTCTGGACCTCAGAGACTGCAGAGCGGTGCTCTACCCACTGAGCTAAATCCCAGCCCAGAGAGTATGTTGTTAGGGGCTGTCGTGTCATATCTGACTCATAGGGACTATTATAGGGTTTTCACTGGCTGATTGTTTCGGGATTGCCTGGGAAATGGATTGCCACATCCTTCTCCTGTTTTTGTGGTGCTGGGAATCAAACTTGGGAACTAAGAGACTGCAGTCAGTTACATTAGAGCCACTAAATTTCTTTTGGTTAAGCCAGTCTGACTGGGGTTTTCTGTCACTTGTGTCGTAACTGAAGGAGTCCTAATACAATTTCCTTGGTTGATCATAAGGTCAAACAACTTCATTTCTTTCTTTCTTTTTTTCTTTTTTTTCTTTTTTCTTTCTTTTTTTTTTTTTTTTTTTTTTTTTTTTTTTTTTTTTTTTTTTTTTTTTTTTTTTTTTTTTTTTTTTTTTTTTTTTTTTTTTTTTTTTTTTTTTTTTTTTTTTTTTTTTTGAGAGGTGTTGCTAAGTTATGCAGGCTGCCTCTGGTCTCAAACTCCTGCCTGAGCCTCCCAAGTCACTGGGATTACATGTGTGCGCCCTGGTACCTGTCTCATGATTTATATCATAATAACTCAGTCATTTGAACTCAGTGGATAACATTTAGCTGGCTGTTTTAATGTTGCCCATTACCTTGGCCTCCTAGATTTCCAGAATAAGCAGACTTCTTTTCCCATAGGTTTGTCTGTTGTTGTTGTTGTTAGCTAGTGATATCAAATGAAATATGGGCCTCACATACATGCCAGGCTCTTTCCTACCTTAGGGATTTGCAGATGCTGTTCCTTCTGTCAGTAGTGCTTATCCTTTGGGTCTTCATGTGAATAGTTCCTTCTCATCTTTCAGGTCTCAGTTAAAATTCAACTTCTTCAGAGATAACATCCCTGGTAACTCTAGATTGCTCCCACTGTAAGTTATATTATCATATATATCATTTGTTTCTGAATAGCAGTTTCTAATTTATTTGATTTATTTATTTGTGTATTTACTTATTTTTTGGACAGCATTTCACTAAATAGCCTATGCTGGCCTGAAGCTTGCAGTCCTCCTGCCTCTGCCTCTAGGAAGCTGGGATCACAGACATGCGCCGCCATGCCAGCTCTAGCAGTTTCTAATTTCTATATATTTACCTGTCTTTCATTTACCACTCTCCCTCCTTTGCATAGCACAGGAGCTTTTCATAGGAGGAACTCAATAATTATTCATTAAATGATTTAATTCTGTGCATCCTGAGCTTGAAAAACAATGAGAAACACTAAGAATTTGGGCCCTTCTCCCAGCCTTGGTCCCAAGTACTTCAATGCCCTCAAGGCTCCACTGGCTGAACACCTGGCACAAATCCTGAAAAGAGGAAACTAAAAGCTGTGCTGAACCCCTGTGCTGATAGTTGTCTCAGGCAGCTTTGCCTTAGTATTTTATTATCTCTGTTCTTCAGCTTGTCATGACTTGTTTTTTCTCTTTTCTGTGACTTCTCACCTTCCCACTTGACTCTGACTCAGATTCCTCACACTAAAAGGATATATCAGAGAAGTGAGGTGTCCCTGGGAGCAGGGGAGGAAGTATGGAATGACAAGGGCCACCAGAAATCTCTTAGAGAACTCTAATCACTCTAAGGTCACAGTTTAGAGTCTAGAATGAGAGAGCCTTTGAGAGCCTCTTTTTCTTGCTCAATGCCCTCAGCTTGAGTGCTTAGCTGGCAGGCAGGCACCTTTTCCTCCTCAGTTACTGTCAGAGCAACATGAAGTTCAGGCAGAGAGAGACAAATGAGAGCGGCTCCGAGAAAGGAGGTTACCATGGTAACAAGCAGGCAGTACTATTTGGAAACAGACCTAATCTTTTTCCTCCTCCTCCCTCCTCCTCAGCACTGGAAGATGGGTATTGTTTAGCTGACCTGCATCCTTGGAGTGGGAACCATAATCCCTTTCTGACAGTTCCCAGTGACACTGGAGTGAGCTGTTTTGCATTTTAATTTGATAAGCAGCAGCCAGTTTTCTCAGAAGTGCGGGAAATATGGCTTTTTCTGGCCCCATTCCAAGGAGGATTCTGGTTGCCACAGAGAGAGGTTTGGGATTGCTGTTTATTTCTCAACAAAGATTTTGCATATGTGCAAAATATGTCTCTTCATTCTAGACAACTAGAATCAGATGAATCTAGGCCATCCTTTGGTTATGGATATGCATTACCTTCCAAAAATCACTGAGATACTGTCCCACCACCCAAATGTTCTAGGCCAGTCCTGTTGCCCAGCAAGCAACCTATTCAATGGATGTTCTCTCATTTAATGTCCTTATCCTTTTGCCTCCTCCTCCTACTTTCCTTACATGCCCATTTCCGATTAACCTAGTTCCCTTCTCTTATAATAAATCACATATAAACATTCCCTCTTTCCTTCAAAATAAAAACAGATTTTTAGTTAGAATAATAAATTCTCAGTGTAATGAAAAATGAAATGACAAAAATGTGACAAACTAAAAACCGTCTAAAATTTCACTACCCAGAGATAACTGCTAGAATATCCTTCCAGATTTCAATCTCTAATTCTATTTACTTATCTAGACATTTTGTAAAAATCATGTACACACTTAGTAGAGATCAATTTAACATCAATGGATTAATACACTGCGTGCTATATTGTAACCTTTTTTCTTTTTATTCACTAAAAAATACGTTGCAGTTATTTGTCCTTCATAGTTGTTGTTAGGTGCTGTCTAGTCGGTGTCTGACTCATAGCAACCCTATATATGACACCATTGTCAATGCTTCTCTCCTACTCATAGGGTTTTCAATGGCTGATTGTTTTTTAGGAGTGGGTTGCCAGGTCCTTCTCCCAAGCCTACCGCACCTGGTGTTCCCTGGCGGTCTCCCATCCAAATACTAACCAGGCCTGACCCTGCTTAGCTTCCAATATCTGACGGGATCAGATGCCATAGTGATATGGCTGCAGGAGTCCTTAATACTAGATAGAGATTATTTTGTGATGGACATTTAGATTGTTTCTGATTTTTTGTTTTGCTTCTGTTGACCATTAAAAACAACATCCGAGCAAATTGTACATCATAAATCTTGGTGCACCTGTCCTATAATCTTCTAGATATAAATTTTAGAAGTGAAATTTTAGGACCAAAGAGCATGTACATTGTACATTTTGATCCATATTATGAAACTGTCCTCTAGAAAGGGCACCATATAATAACTGCATAAGAGTACCTGTTTTTTATATACTCTTGCCAACTTGAGTATGTTCAACTCTTTCATCTTTGGCAGTCAACTAAGTGGAAAATCATATTATATTTTCATTTGTATTCCTGTAGTATTTTCATCCTTAAAGATAACTCAGATGACCCTTTCATATTGTATATTGAAAACCCATCTTCTCCTAGCATACTTCCAGCCTTATTTTCCTGTAGTGCAAGCGAAAGTAAAAAGCAATCAAACCAGAAAAACCTACCACATAATCACACTTGTCTCTACAACCTCCCTCTGAAGCCAAACTAAAACCTTTCTTTCTTTCCATTTGTCTTTGTTTGTTTTGGTTTTTCATCTTGGCTTTTTAGTTAATTTGTTTGCAGTACTGGGGGATTGAATCCAGGGACTCGCACTTGCCTGCTTTGCAAGTGCTGTACCATTGAGCTGTACCCCCAGCCCATTTTTTTAGTTTTTATTTTGAGACAGGGTCTTACTAAATTACGCACACTGCCTCTGGTCTCAAACTTGGGATCCTCCTGCCTCCACCTCCCAAATTGCTGGGATTACAGACGTAAGCTACCGTGCCCAGCTTTCACCTTGTTTTATTTTTGGTAGTCTCACTGTGTAGTCAAGGCTGGCCTTGGACTCACCGTGTAGCCCAGGCGGGCCTCAAACTCACAGCACTCTTCCTACCTCAGCCTACCAGTGCTGGGATTACAGGCATGGACCACCAAAGCCCCTCCTTTTGCCTGTTCTTCCAGTATCTGCTGAAATCACAGCTCTGGAGACTGTTTTCGTTTGTTTACCTGTTTTTTGCAGTGCTGGGGATGGAACCTAGGGCCTCTTGTATTGCTAAACAGAAGCTCCATCATTGAGCACCAACCCCCAACAGACTGGAGTTTTTTGTCTGTCTTGTTCCTAGCTGTATTCTTGGTGCCTAGAGTACTGCCTTGTGTTTTAGGTGCTCACTAAATATTTATGGAATGAATCATCTCCCAGCTATCTGAACCAGAAATTCTAATCATACCTGACTCCTTTGCTGATTACCTGTATGTCTGATGCCTCACAAAGTAAAATTGCTTATAGGTCCTGAGTGTCCCATGAGTCCTTCCTATTACCACTGTATTTCTAATTTTTATTATTTACTGGGTTTATTTCCAGGAGCCCTTCTTTTCAATCTCTTTAGTTTACTACCCTCTTTCCATTAATTTTACCTTTAAATACACAAATGTGGTAACATTACTTCTTTGCTTTAAATCCTCAATGGCCCCTTTTCCTCTTTCCTTCTTTGTTTGCTTGCTTCCTCCCTTCTTGTGCTGAGGATCAAACTCAAGTCCTTGCACATGCTAGGCAAACGCGGTACCACTGAACTAGGTCCCCAGCCTCCTCCGTGGCTTCTCAGTACCTGCAAGGCTAAGTACAAATTTCACTCTCCCTCTAATCTATACTCCAACCAAACCAACTTACTGTTCTTTGAATATATAGTTTATACATGTCTTTGCGCCTTTGAACAGGCTGTTCCTTCTTCTTAGAGTATGCTTTTCTTTCTTTTTTGGGGGGTGGGTACAGGATATTGCCACTACCCCTTAGGTCCACTCCAATATGAAGTCTTTCCTATTCTCTCTTGTAGTTACTCTCCAAGCAGGATGTATGCAGCCCTTTTTTCACTTCTGTTGTGATCATTTGTTTACCAATTTATCTCCTAATCTAAAATTAGTTTTGCAAACAAGGATATAAAATTTGTAACTGGGGATATAGCTCAGTGGTAGAACACTTACCTAAAATTTGTATTTGAATGTACAAATACAAGATATCTGTTTTTCTGAGACATAGTTATATGAATCTGCATTTTATTGCTCTGTTGAATAAATTTGGGAATATTAAAATACAAACTATATTTAGCAGTAAAAGCATGAAAAATCTGTTACCTAGAATAGAGTGACTCTTACACTGTTGGGTTTGCCTAATGCTTCTTCGTTAAAGTGATTTTTAAGGACAGAGTACTTTTCAGTATCAGAATGGTCTGATGTCTCTAAATTATGGTGGTTGAGAAACCTAACTTTTGCTGGGCCTAGTGATATACACCTGTAATCCCAGCACTCGGGATGTAGAGGCAGGAAGACCACAAGTTGAATACTAGCATGGGCTACACAGCAGGTTCTAGGCTTATGTAATAAGAAACCCAGTCTCAAAAATGAAAGAGTTGTAGATGTAGCTTAGTAGTATAGTGCTTGCCTACCATGTGCAAGCCACTGGGTTAAATCCCTGACACCTCCCCCCAAGAAGAAAGAAACCTAATCTTTCTGTGCCTTGAAAGATGAATTGCCCCTCTAAATTTTTATAGGATTTTATAAACTCTATGTCTTATGATCTATAAAATTCTGAATTTCATATAGTCTTGTTTGTCATTTGGTGCTTTGGTTTTTGTTGATCTGTTTTAGAAGAGATGAACTAGGAATAGTTGTCGAAATGTAAAATATACTTTAGCAAGGCTTGACTGCTTGTTAGGTGTTTCTGTTCCACTTCAGGAGGCATTTGTACTGAAAAATCAGAACAAGGTTATAGCCGGGCCCGGTGGTGCACGCCTGTAATCCCAGCATCTTGGGAGGTGAAGGCAGGAGGATTGCAAGTTCAAGACCAGAGGCAGTCTGCATAACTTAGTGAGACCCTGTCTCAGGAAAAAAAAAAAAAAAAAGGGCTGGGGTTGCAGCTCAGTGGTCCAGCACTTGCAAAGCATGCAGGCGCGAGGCCCTGGGTTCAAGGCCCAGTACCACAAAAAAAAAAAAAAAAAAAAAAAAAAAAAAAAAAAAAAAAAAAAAAAAAAAAAATCAGAACCAGGTTATAATGCAGTTTATGTAAAACGTCAGTATATGAAACTAAGGATTTTTCAGGACAACGTCCAAATCCAGTTCTAAAAATAGACAGAAACCATTAAACAACCTTTGATTGTTCTTTTACAAAAGATCAATTTACTTTACCAAAGTACTACTAAATAGCAAGTACCCTTTTCCTCTTTGACAGAGTACCTCAAGTTTTGGTTGAGTTGAAGTATATTAAGTACAAAGTAATCATTCTGCAGAATAGAAAGAATTATCACACAATCAGTGATCCTGTTGTCTAAGCTGTCCTCTAAATGGGAGAGTTCCCAAAAACTGGGGACAGGCTAATGTCAAAATTTTCAAATGTGTAGGCCATACCTGGACACGGTGGTGCATGCCTGTAATCCCAGCAACTCAGGAGGTAAAGGCAGCAGGATCATAAGTTGAGGCAAGAGGCAGCCTGCATAACTTAGTGAGACCCTGTCTCAAGATAAAAAATAAAAATAAGAAAGGAACTGCGAATGCAGCTCAGTGGTAGAGTGCTTGCAAAGTATGCACAAAGCCTTGGTTCAACACCCCAAGAGCACACACAGAAAAGTGTAGGCCATAGAGCTTAACATTGATCTTTAGCAGCATCCTCATTTGTGAGCTACTTGTCATCTCCTCCCTGGATACGTCTGAGCCTCTTTGGAGTAGCACAGTATAATGGAAAAGAGCATGAGTTTCAAAATTAAACATACTCTGCCCTCTCACATACCTTGCCCTGTCACTTAATAACTGGCTAGTTACAAGCAAGTCAGTTAACATTCCTGCTACTCAATTTTCTATGAAACAAAGCCATCCTAGGGGTATTACAATATTTAATAAGAATGTAGATAATACATAAGCCAGGTGTGATGGCTCACACTTGTAATCCCAGCAACTTGGGAGGTGGAGACAGGAGGATCGCAGGTTCAAGGCCAGAGGCAGCTTGCATAATTTAGCAAGACCCTGTCTCAAGATATAAAATTAAAAATGGGTTGGAGAGGCAGCCCAGTTGTAGAGCACTTGCAAAATATGTGCAAGGCCTTGGGTTCCACCCCTATTACTGCAAAAAAAAGGGGGAAAAAAGTTATGTAGCACTCCTGACACAGTATGCACAGAATAAATTCTAATTATCTTTCCTTCATCTCATCATAATTTCCTTTACCCAGTAGAGTTTAGCTTTTGTATCCAGAGCCAGGTAGGTGCTCTGCCACTGAGCCACATCCCCAGCCCCGTTTTTATTTATTTTATAGATTATTTTATTTTATTTTATTTGTGGCACTAGGGGTTTCAACCCAGGGCCTCATGCATATTTTGCAAGTGCTCTATCACTGAGCTTCACTCTCAGCCCCTTTTATTATCTTTCATCTTGAGACAAGGTCTCACTAAGTTATGCAGGCTGCCTCAGCCCTAGAACTTGTGATCCTCCTGCCTCTGCCTCTCAAGTCAGCGGCATTACCGGTGTGTGCCACAGCACCTGGCTTTATTTTTTATTTTGAGACAGAGTCTCACTAAGTTGTGCAGGCTGCCACTGGCCTCAAACCTACCTTCCTCCTGCCTTAGCCTCCTGAGTTTCTGGGATTACAGGTGTGTGTCATGGTGCCCAGCCTTTGTCAAGTCTGTTTAACATTATCTGTCCCCCTCTTGCTTCACCTCCTGTTTCTCTTTCCTTCTCTTCGTCCTCCTCCTCCTCCTCCTCCTCCCTTCTCTCCTTCCGCTCCACAGTTCTAGGAATCTAACCCAGGGCCTTGGGCCTACTGGGCAAGCACTCCGCCACTGAGCTACACCCTCAGCCCCCATCTGCTTCTTCAGTCTCCATTTTACCCTGAATTCTTGTGACATCAAGAAGTTTGGGTTCTCATTTCTTTATTCTTGAATGGTTTCTGGATCCAAATTGTCTGATTTTGAATCCCTGCTTCATTACTTGGTAATTATATAACCTTGGCCAAGTTAGTTACTGTGTTAGCTTCTGCTCGATAATGTATACCAGGGATAATTAATAGTTAGAAAAAGAAAGGGTTTATTTTGGTTTGTGATTTTCGAGGTTTCAGTCCACAGTCAGTTGAACCAGTTGCTTTTGGGCCTGTGACAAGCAGCTCATCATGGCAGAGGACATGTGGCAGAGTGTGCTTACTCAAGTCAGAGCTGGAAATTGAAAAAGAGAGACTGGGGAAGAGAACAGGGTCATACAATCCTTTTTAAAGACACCCCCCCCCCCCCCGCCATGACCTGAACACCTCCTGCTAGGCCCCACCTCTTAAAGTTTCCATCACCAATAGTGTCAAGCTGGGGACCAAGCCAACAGTTACTAACCCACTCTAGCCTTAGTATATTCATCTTTAAAAGCAGATGATAATAGTAGTTACCCTGTTGTTGTTGTTGTTAGGTGTCATCAGGTCGGGTCCAACTCATAGTGACCCTGTGCCAACAGAATGAAACACTCCCCAATACTGTGCCATGACCAGCACTCTATTAGTGTTTCTCTGCTAGTCACAGGGTTTTCAATGGCTGATTGTTTCAGGAGTGGGCTATCGGGTCCTTCTCCAATTTTTTGTGGTGCTGAGGATCAAACTCAGGGCCTTAGCACAGAAAAACACTCTGCCAAATGAGCAAAACCCCAATCCCAGTCATTACCCTAGAGGTTTGTTTTAAGGAATAAATGAAATGTATGTAAAATGCTTTGAAAGGTACTTAGTAAGCATATACAATAAACAATAAAGTTTGCTTTTATTATCATGATTGTTGTCAATTTCAGACTTCCTTGTTGTCTTTTCTTCCTGGGCTTACTCCTTCAGATGTTGGTATTCTCACTAGCTTTCATTCTTTTTTTTTTTTTTTTTTTCTCTCTATCCAGTATTCTTGGGCTCTCTCACCCAAGCAAGCGTACGGCTTCTATTATTTACTGTCCTCACTTTTGTCATAGGTTTCACCCTATACATTCAGCTACCTATTTAAAACTTACATTCACGGTTGAATTTGTTTTCTAATACTGTCCCACCAAATTTGTTGTTGCTGCTGCTGCTACTGTTCTTTTCTTATATCTTCTGTTTGAGATAATGGCACCAGAAACCTTGGAATCAGCTCAGATTTTTCTTACCTCTTGGACATTGAGTCAGTCATCGAGTCCTACTTATTCTCCCTCTAAACCATTTCTTTCTTTCTATTACAACTACCTCTGCCTTGGTTCAAATCATCATCATTATCTTCCTTGGACTATTACAGTGAGCTACTAACTGGTGTCCTTGCCTTCTGATTAATCTTCAAAGCACAGTAAAAATATAAAAAATGTATTGGATTATGTCACTTTGCTGCTTATAACCCCACAGTTGCTTTCTTTACTGTTATATGTAATCTCCCATCATTCTCTCCAACCCCTCCATGCTAGACTATTGTTCCTTCTCAGGCCATGCATTTGGAATTGCAGACTGAAATAACTTAATTGTTCTTATGTTTCTGTTGAATTTATGCCTTAAGATTTAATTGAAATGTCACCTGATTCTCTCCAAGGTAGACACAAATGATTCTACCCTCTTCTAATTAATGTCTTTTGCATCTTCTGTGATATTGTTTTAATTACTTGTTAACATTTGTTTTCCACACCCGACCTAGGAACCACGATTGTATTATATTCATCAATTACCATAGAATAGTGCCTAGACCATGGTAGGTATTTAATGTTGCTGGGTAAAGAAAGGAATCTGGAAAAAGAATGCTTATTAAGAACCAAATTTAAAAAGCCAGGCATGGTGCCACACACCTGTATCCCAGCACTTGAGAAGCTGAAGCAGGAGGATCAATATGAGTTCTAGGCCACCCTCAGCTATACAGCAAGACCCTGTCTTAAAACAATCAAACAATCCTCCCACCAAAAAAAATAATAATAAAATAAAAATAAAATTATATATATATATCACTTTTTTTAGTTCTAAAGCAAGGAATGCTAAACTCCTCCCCTAGATCACCTCCTTTACCTAACAGAGTTGTTAGGTGGGTAGGTTACCATGCCTTGATTTTGTCAAAGTATTTACAAGAGGCTTTTGTAATATTTTAGAGGACATATCAATGAAATGTGGACTGGATGGTGATACAGTTGAGTGCTTTTTATAGCTGGCTAAAGAGCTATACTTAAGAGTATAGATTACTAGATGTTTGTCAGCTAGGATAGAGGTAGTGTACCACAACATTACAAAGCAAATAGGCACTGGAGAGAATGACTACCCCTCCCCTGACAAGTGTAAGGGTTAATGTGCTTAACAGGTAATGACCTTCCATCATTCATTTAACTACTTTATAAACAACTAACTGAGCACCTCATTCTTCCAGTTACCAAAATTTATTAACACATAATTTGTAAACATCCCTAACATAAAATCCTTAGTTTGTGGATCTTAGGAGTGCACTTTCCTACTCCACTCTTAATAATTTTCCCTGCTTTCTTGTCTTTTCTTTACCCTTCCTTCCAGACTGCTCTATGGGGGTATACACTGTTGTTTGCCTACTGAACAAGCAATCTCCCTCTACTTCTTTCCTATCAGAATTCCATTTCAGTTTAGGAATCAGGTGAGAATATGCTTTAGGTCATGGTATTTTGATATCTCAAAATATGACCCTCAGACCTTAGTATTCCTGAAACCTCTTCGGAGGTTCTACAAGATTAACATAATTTTCATAATACTAAGTTTGCCTTTTTCACTCTGCTGACATTTGCACTACTCGTGCAAAAGCCACAGTGCGTAAATGGCTGGCATCTTGATAAGAGTCAAGGCAGTGATGCCAAATTGTACTACTAGCCATCACATCCTTCACCACTGTGTACTCAAACTAAACATTTAAAAATTTAAGAACTACTTTCATTGTCAAATGTTTTTAATAATGCAGTAAAAATAATTTTATTAAATCTCAACCTTTGGGAACATCGCATTTTATGAAATGAAATACTGTTTTACTTGAAGGAACTACTAAGAGATTATAGCTACTCCAACCTGGTGGTTTAGCAGACATTTTCTTGAAAATGAATGAAGTTAGCCTATTTACTCTAAGGAAAATACTACTTGTTTATTTATTCTGACAATATTTTTGTTTGGGGTTGTTTTCTTTGTGTGTGTGTGTGTGTGTGTGTGTGTGTGTGTGTTTCATTTTTTATCTTTTTGAGACAGGGTTCCACTGTGGATCCCAGGTTGGCTTGAAGCTCACAGTTCTTGCCTCAGTCTTCTGAGTGCTGAGATTACAGGCATGCACCACCATGCCTGGCTACAATGTTTATATTTAATGACAGAACTTGTATTTGTCCCTCTGCAAACTTGGCAACTTAATAGTGCTTAAAAACCTTTTAAAATTAGATCAGAGGCAATATTAATGAATATATTTCATTAGATCTTCAAGATATTTTTGATATTAATTACTAGCTATTGATATTTGCTAGAACTATATAACTTGGCCAACCAAGATTTTCCAAAGCTTGTTAAAAAAAAAAAAAATCATGCACGAGGAAAAGAAGCATTCAAAGTATAAAGTGAAGCAATGAATTTTAATGTAACAGTACAAAAAATTATGGATATAATTTCAGATTCTACATTGATACTAACCTTTTAACCTTTAAGAAGTGTTGCTGTTGAGTTCTGGTGTCCTATCAAAGAAGCATAGGTGCCAGATGTGGTGCACACCTGTAATCCCAGCATTGGGAAGCTAAGGCAGGAAGACTAAGAATTTGAGGTCAACCTGGGCTACATGGTGACTTGTCTCTAAAAGAGGTGGAAGAAAAAGAGGAAGAGGAGGAGAATTACATGAAAAGGCTATTGAATGCAAACTTTATATAAAAAGTATATAAATAAATAAATAAAAATAAATAATTGTTGTTAAGTGCCGTCAAGTTGGTGTACAACTCATAGCGACCCTATGTACAGATGAAACAGTATTATTAGTGCTTCTCTGCTATTCATAGGGTTTTCAATGGCTGATTGCTTTTTGGGAGTAGGTTGCCAGGTCCTTCTACCAAGCCTACAACCCTGGTGTCCCCATCCAAGTACTAACCAGGCCCAACCCTGCTTAGCTTCAGAGATTTGATGAGATCGGACACCACAGTGGTATGGCTGCTGGCAAATAAAAAATACAAACATTATAAACATTATATTGTCATTATACTCAACTAAAACATTTTACCAAACCAGACATTAAAGATTTGCAAAAAGAGACCAGACATAGTGACATACACCTTTAATCCCAGCACCTGGGAAGCTAAGGCAGGAGGATAACAAGTTTGAAACCACCTGGGGCTACATAGCAAGACCCTGTCTCAGAACAACAATGAAACTTCTCTTTTTTAATTTCTTTTGAAGTCCATAAATATTTTTATTTAAGTATTATAAATGTTAATATGGGTTGTGATTTACATGTCTTTTTAATTAAGTTAATCCATATTCACTTTTCTGCTTTAATTCCAGTGTGCTAAATAGAAATAGAAATATCTTACATAAAAATTCTTCGAGGTCTTTAATTTTTTTATGACTTTATTTTAAATAATTGTCACTGTAATAAATAATACAGGAAGATCTTATATACTCTAGACCTGGTTTTCTCCAATGGCAACATCTTGCAAAACCAAACTGAAAATGTTGATATTGGTGCAGTCCACTTACGTAATGAAGTCGCATTTCCCCCATTTTACTTGTGTTATGTTTTTAGTTGCATGTAATTTTGTCAAATTACATGTCAAAATTACATGTGAAAAGAGACTCTATAGCTTGCCCTTGAATATCAAGCGGCTAAAGTAAAAAGAAGACATGATGAAGTTAAGGAAATAAACAGAAGATTTCGAAAGGCAGCTAGAGAGGACAAAATCAGATATTTTAATGTCATGTGCAAAAAGCTGGAGACAGAAAACCAAGAGGGAAGAACACACTCTTTCTCAAGCTTAAGGAATTGAAGAAAATAATCAAGCCTCAGGAGACAATAGTGAAAGATTCTGCAGGGAAAATATTAAATGATGCAGGAAACATCAAAAGATGATGGAAGGAATACACAGACTCATTATACAAAAAAGAATTGGTAAGTGACCAACCATTTCAAGAGGTTGCATATGATGAGGAACCAGTGGTACTGAAGGACAAAGTAGAAGCTGCTTTGAAGGAATTGGCAAAACACAAGGCTCCAGGAATTTATGGGATACCAACAGAGATGTTTCAACAAACATGCAGCACTGGAGGTGCTAACATGTTTATGCCAACAGATTTGAGAAACAGCTACCTGGCCAAGTGACTGGAAGAGATCCATATTTGTGCCTGTTCCCAAGTAAGGGAATCCAACTGAATGCAGAAACTACCGGAAGATATCATTGATATCACATACAAGCAAAATTTTACTAAAGATCATTCAAAAGCAACTGCAGCAGTATATAGACAGGGAATTACTAGAAAATCAAGCTGGCGGGGAGCCAGGGACATCATTGCTGATGTCAGACGGATATTAGCCAAAAGCAGAGAATATCAGAAAGATGTTTGTCTATGTTTTATTGACTATGCAAAGGCATTTGACTATGTGGATCATAATAAATTATGGATAACACTGTGAAGAATGGGAATACCAGAGCACCTAATTGTAATCATGAGGAATCTGTACATGGACCAGGAGGAAGTCACTCGAACAGAACAAGGAAACACTGGTTGGTTTAAAGTCGAAAAAGGTGTGCATCAGGGCTATATAATTTTACCATATCTCTTCAGTTTCTATGCTGAGCAAATAATCCAAGAAACTGAACTTTATGAAGAAGAATGAGGCATCAGGATTGGAGGAAGACTCATTAACAACCTGCGTTATGCAGGTGACACAACTCTGCTTGCTGAAAGTGATTTGAAACATTTATTGATGAAGATCAAGGAAATAGCCTTCAGTATAGATTGCGACTCAACACCAACAAAGCAAAAATCCTTACAACTGGGTCAGTATGCAGCTTCACAATAAATGGAGAAAAAATTGAGGTTGTCCACAATTCTGCTTTACTTGGTTCTACAGTCAACACCCGTGGAAGCAGCAGTCAAGAAATCAAAAGACGCATTGCTTTGGGAAAAGCTTTGGCAAAAGATCTCTTTAAAGTATTGGAAAGTAAAGATGTCACAATGAAGACAAAGGTGCACATGACTCATGCCATGGTATTTTCAGTTACATCATATGGTTGTGAAAGCTGGGCACTGAACAAGGGAGACAGGAGAATTGATGCTTTTGAATTGTGCTAGAGACAATTATTGAATATACCATGGACTGCCAAAAGAACCAACCTGGTCTATAATGGTAAGTTCCAAGCCAGCTGGGGCTACATAGCAAGACTCTGTTTCAAAAAAAAAAAAAAAAAAAAAAAAAAAAAAAAAAAAAAAAAAAAAAAAAAAAAAAAAAAAAAAAAAAAAAAAAAAAAAAAACGCATGATGGAATGTAATCCTAGCCAAGGCAGGAGGTAGAACACAAGTTCCAGGACAGCCTGGGCTGTACACTGAGTTCCAGGTCAGCCTGGCTACATGGTGAGACTCTGTCCCCAAAATAAACACATAGATAGATAAATAAAATTAAGTGCTAAAAAGTAAGTCAAGTCTGAATAATAGACTGCTTTGTGTGGTGGCACATGCTTGTAATCCCAGCAGCTTGGGAGTCTGAAGCAGGAGGATGGCAAACTCGAGGCCAGAGGTAGCTTGTGTAATTTAGCAAGACTCTGTCTCAAGATAAACAAAAAGAAGGGTAGAGGTGCAGCTCAGTGGCAGAATACTTGCAAAGTGTGTGTGAAGCCCTGGGTTCAGCCACCCAACACCATAAATAAAAATTGTAGCTTCTAAGAACTGTTTCAAGTTTGCTTATGAGCCTGCTACTGTGTTTCTTTACGTGTTTTCTGTTTGTTTGTTTGTTTGTTTGGGGTGTTTTCTCCCTGTTCTTTTTGCTACAAGATCTTTTGGAATTAAGCAGAATTACAATCAAATTCTTTCTCAATGCAGGCTAAGTGAAATGTGGAAGCTCAGTAAACCAGGAACATATCCACTGTCCCTGCCCCTCTCTCTGTGTTTTTTGTGGTAGGGATTTCCGTTTTGTTTTGTTTTCTGGAATTTTGGAGTTTTTGTTTGGTTGGTTTTTGGTTTTTGATTTATTCGGTTTGTTTGTTTGAGACAGGGTCTTGCTGTGTAGCCCCGGCTAGTCTCGAACTTGAGATCCTCTTGCCTCAGCCTCGCAAGTTCTTTTTTTTTTTTTTAAGGGAGAAATGAAGTCTAAATATATGTAGTATTTGCAAGGAATTGGTGTCCTCCTCCAATAGCTGTATTGTTTGGGAATTTACTCAGAATATTTTACTGGTTTCTGACAAGAGGCTTTGTGGAAATGAGAAATTCAGATTTCTCTCTCTATGCTCATTTACTCCATAATTTGTATCTGCCTGCCCTTCACAGCAAAGAAATGCTGATTTTTCAGTATAAGCAGAAATAACCCTTAACTATTAAAATACAGGGGCTGGGATTTAGCTCAGTTGGTAGAGCACTGCGCTGCAGTCTCTGAGGTCCTGAGTTCAATTCCTGGCACCACAAAAATGGGAGAAGGGCCTGGTAATCCACTCCCAAGGCAATCCCGAAAACAGCCATTGAAAACCCTATGAGGATCGCTATGAGTCGGATACTGACTCGATGGCACCTAACAACAACAACAACAACAACAACATTAAAATACAGTAAACTGTCTCAATTCCAGTCAACAGGAAGTTATTCAAACAATTGAAGGTTGTTTTGGTTTTTTCCCTCTATATTTTAGTTTGAGAGACAGAAATAACAAACATGGGAGTTGAGGGTATAGCTCAGTGGTAGAGCATGTGCTTATCAATTACGAGGCCCTTAGGTTAATCACCAGTGCATGCCTGAGCATGGACATACACACAGATATATAGCCAGGTAGACAAATAGGATTTTCAATTTTGTGCCCCTCTCCTTAGTAACCCACAGTAAAAACTTTGTGAGCAGCAAATGAAGTTTTATGTTTTAGGAGAGAAAGTATATTTTTGTCCACGAATCAGTAAGCATTCATTTTGATCCCTCTACACCTATATTATCTGCAGCCATAGCACCCTGGCATCCAGTCGTGCCTGATCTTGAAAGCTAAGCAGGGTCGACCTGGTCAGTCCTTGGATAGGACACTGCCTAGAATACTACGTGCTTCAGGCTAAGGAGAAGGATTCAGCAACTGACTCCCGAAACAATCTGCCATTGAAAACCCTATGAATAGCAGAGAAGCACTGACAGTAGTGCCAGGCATGGCACAGTGTTGGAGAATGTTTCGTTCTGTTGTATGTAGGGTCGCTGTGAGTCGGACCCCACTTGGTAGCAGCTAATACCACCAGCACCACCACTACCTTTTTACTGTTAATATTACCGATGCTAAGTTACTATAAAATCATGAATGACCTTTTGTTATTTTTGAAAAATGATAACATCTTATACTATTTGATGACATTCTACTTTCTACACAATCTTATCTGATAATTTTAATAAGTCCAAATATTTATCCTTTCATTCGTGAATAAAAGAGAATTTCTTTATTTTCTTTCTTTCTTTCTTTCTTTTTTTCTTTTTTTTTTTTTTTTTTTTTTTTTTTTTTTTTTTTTTTTTTTTTTTTTTTTGTTGTTGTTTATTTATTTGTTTTTGTACTTGGGAGTTGAACCCAGGGTCTCACACATGCTTTGCAAGTACTCTACCACTCAGCTGCACCTCCAGCCCATTTTTTATTTTTTTATCTTGAGACAGGGTCTCTAAATTACTTAGGCTGCCTCTGGCCTCAAACCTGCAATCCTCCTGCCTGCACCTCCATAGTTGCTGGGATTACAGGCCTGAGGCCACCACACTCAGCTAAAAGAGAATTTCTTAGAGCTACCACAGTTATCAACATAAATAACTTTCTTTCTGCCTTTTGACTATGAATGTGAAGATATCAGATGCACATTGTGAAGGGGAGAGGGAAGAGTCCGTGCCAAATTTTTTTTTAGTACATTTTTTGCCTCTAAAATATGTTACAGCCATGACAATATTTCTCCGTCAATGCCTCTCTTGTGGGAGTCAGTTGAAGTCAGCGTATAATTACTTGTGGGGAGATTAATGACTCGGGCCTTTCTTTATTCTTAGTCCTTATTTCTATGTCACCTGCCTGTCAGTACTCAGAAACTTAATAGATGCTATAAAATTAATATCTAAATGTGAATCAAAAGAAAGTACCACTAAAAGATAATGGACACGAACTGTTGGAAAACTCCAGAAATTTCCTCTTTAAGTTCTCTTTTGAGTCTTTTCAGAATTTTCTGTCTTGTTTGTTGTTTACCTACCCAATGAGCTGACCCCAAGGAGGCACTGTGACACCTCTTACGATTTCATTGGCCCAACTTGTGGTGGTGGTATTGCAGCTATGAAGGCATTTAATGACCTTAACCTTTTTACATGCCTATTCCTTATTTTTGCAGTTGGCACCAATCCACTGCTAATCTCTACTTTTGTGTCCTAGGTATATGAGAAAGATAGCAAAATGAGTCCTTTTGTGATTTTTATTCTCTTCCTAGATAGTGATAAAAGAAGCAATGTTTCTTCCAATGAGTAGTAGAATATGAAATCTTGTAAAGCCACCTAGTTATTAGATGAATATCACAGAGCTACTTATAATGCATTATGATTTAAGGTGGATTATATATATGACCAGGCCTAAAGCCATTCCACTGTGGCATCCAATCCCGTCAAATCTCAAGCTAAGCAGGGTCTGACCTGGTTAGTACTTGGATGCAGGACCACCTGGGAACACTGGGTGCTGTAAGTTTGGGAGAAGGGCGCAGCAACCCACTCCCCCCCAAACAATCAGCCATTGAAAACCCAATGAATAGCAGAGAATCAGTAACAATACTGTTTCACCTGTTGTACTTGAGTGGGACTCCGACTCAACGGTACCTGCCAACAACAACAACATAGATGTGACCAAATGGTGATTAGCTTACCTAAATAGTGAAATAAAGTTATCTTCATACAAACAGACCCCAGATTCCCCTTAGTAACTCTGATCTGTAAGGGTACTTTTGTGTAATCAATCCCTCATGTGTGTTAGTTAGGTTATCCTTAGTGATCAGTTCAGCTAATGTTTCTTCTCTTCAGATATCCTGAGCAAGGTGTAAAATGACATAATGCTTGAAAGCAACAGTGGTATTTCCAACTTACATTTGGATGTTGTTTTCTGGATTCCTCAATACAGAATTGGCAGCCGGCATTCCAGAACATACTATTTTATCTTCCTCCTGGCTTCCCAGGTGCCCTGTGTAACCCCGCAGAAAAGGAAACCACTTGCAGAGAAGAGCTGTTCTTGATGGCTGAGAGAGAAAGGGGTTGGGGTGGGGGAGAGTAAATGTCCCCCTGGGGACTCACCTTTTGTGCATGGGGTTGCTGCCTCAGTTGTGGAATAGGTTGGCAATTGGACATGTCCAAGCAAGGCAATCAGCAAGTTCACAGGAATAAGTTAGGTTTAGGCCAGCCTGTGTGTCCAAAAAAGAGGACCTTGCAGGAAGAAAGGTGCAGAAAAGGGAATGAATTGTAAGCAAGAAAAAATAAATAAACACAAAAACAAGCAGATATATTCACATACTGTGAAACTTCTGAGTTCTTTCCCACAAAGTAGAACACAGAAACAGAAGTAGCCAAGAACAAAGATGATCTATATATTTTGTCTCTAGTTTTCACTTTTCTAGTGACTCTCAAGTGTTTCTTAAAATGTTCTTGAAAAAATTTAAGGATTAGAGCAAGATTACAACACTGCAAAGGAGTAAGCAGGGAGATTCCAGTTTACTTTTTCTTTGTTGTTTTTACCTTCAGATCAATGTGGAAATTTTAGAGGGTCTTTCAAAGACCTACCACATCCCAAGAAGGTTGCCAAGTTACATTATAGATTCCTGATTTCAAGAGAGCAAAATATGCATTTTGGCACTTATCATACATGTAGAAGATTGATTATACGGGCTTCCACTTCCGTTTCATTTATTAAAAAGATAGAATTAGGGAAATGAGGGGTGGAGAGAATAAGCAAGTGGGGATAGTGTTTTGGCACCCCTTCAGGGACCAGAATTAATCAGAATCAGTATATGAGCATTCTGTGGACTCTGATAGTTTTGATCTGCAATAGCAATGACTTTCTAAACCAAGAAATTAGAGCCAACTGGAGAGAATGGAGGCAGTGGCCAAACAACTTCTAGACTGGTTTTCCAGGCTAGGAAAGTAGTATATTGGGGAAGGGAGGTGGATTAGAGTTCGAGTAGTGGCCATGTACTAAATTATCTCAGAACCGGAGTTCCATTGCAGAGCTGTCAAGCAATTTAGGTCATGGATATATGTGTGGCTGTCTCTGAATGTTTCTGTTCAAAGACTATATTTAATCTAACTGAAAGGCCTTTAAAAAGGGGAAGAGAGTGTTCTAATCCCTGATTCTCATTTTCTAGGTCTGCTGATTGGTATCATATTTAATCTACACAGGAAATCGCTTCATGTATATTTTTATGTGCCTTTATGTATGCAAGATGCTTAGTTAGGATTTGGGCATTATAAACTCAGAGTTGGTATTTTGTCAACCTGATAAATGCTTGGATTTAAAGAGTAAGGATCCTTACCTGCTCCATTACAGCTCATGTGTTATCTCTGTATGTGTTTCATTATTTGTTTTGTTTTGTTTTGTTTTGCGGTACTGAGGGGTTGAACCAAGGGCCTTTCAGATGCTAGACAAGTGCTCCACCACTAAATCAGACCCCTATCCCCTGTTTCATTGTTCTTGGAACTTAAGTAATTTTGTTGAGAAGTTCTACTTTTCAAGGTAGTTTGCAGATATTTAACTTTTTATCTATGTGTGCATAATCGACTGTGTCTTCAGACTGGTGTGGATTGGCTTCTGGATGAAAACAGCACCTCCCTTGTTTCTCCAAAGAGCCGTTCTCATTAACCAGCCATTGCTATAATCTCTGAGGTCAGAATCCCCCATCAGTTGGCTCCCAGCGCTCCCATAACTTTTAAGTAAATTTCCTTCTAGCTAAAGTTGTATTAAAGCCCCCAGGATCATTAGGAAGCATGACATTCCTAAATCTGGATATTTCTGTATCCCCACCTGTATTCTTGGAATTTTATATCTGACTAATATGCTGATTGTTGAGTTCTAGGTTCCTAGAAAGCAAGAATAGTGCCTCAAAAGATTGGTCTTTTCTTGCCCATCAGTCTTATATGTTCTAAAACTATTAAAATCTGGTCTTGATTGTCTTTCACTAGTTTTTGTTTGTTGGTTGGGTTTTCTGTTGTTGTTTTTGTTTCTGGCTTTTCCTCCCAATATTGTGAGGCTGCACCTTGGCCTCATGCGTACTTTGCAAATGTTCTTCTACTGAGCTGCACCCCAGCCCCATTTTTACTTTTTATCTTGAGACAGGGTCTCACTAAGTTGCATAGGCTGCCTCTGGCCTTGAACTTGCAATCCTCCTACCTCCACCTCCCAAGTCACTGGGATTACAAATGTGCACCACAATACCCAGTTTACTAGAGACTTTTAAATGGGACAAGAAAAAAAGTCCTTTTAAAAACACTTTTACCCAGGCCAGTATTTGAGGAAGATCATTAATAAGAAGTAGAGCTGCTCCTAGTCCAGGGTGCTCTCAATGAAACCATAGGTTTTTCGTGGTATTATGAGCTAGAACTTGAGAGGACAGACCACAGTCTTATATTTAGAGCCCCCGCATGCTGGCAGCAAAGGATGTAGATATAGAATAAATAGAGAAAAAGTATTTCCTCTACACAATCTCCCTGCAACTCAGCTACTACTTTCTCTTCCCCCACAGATGGAGTCCCCTGTCTCCACACCAGCGGTGCTGCCACTCCACCTTTTGGTGCCGGTGGTCAATAATGACATCTCATCCCCCTGTGAGCAGATCATGGTCCGCACCCGATCAGTCGGGGTCAACACATGCGATGTGGCTCTAGCCACAGAGCCCGAGTGCTTGGGCCCCTGTGAACCTGGAACTAGCGTCAACCTCGAAGGCATCGTGTGGCAGGAAACAGAAGATGGTAAGTGCTGTGTACGGCTTTCCCGTCCTTTCTCGACCCGGTTCTGCAGAGGAGCCAACAGGAGCTTACAGTGATAAATACTGCTAAATATTCATAAAGAGTCTCAGCTGTCCACATCCTGCTGACAGTGCCCACACAGAGGGTAACGCACACTTCTTAGCAGAAGCTCACACCTCTAGAGATTTCCACTTATTTCCATTTATTTTATTTTACTTACTTACTTACTTACTTACTTATTTACCGTGCTAGGGATTGCAAGTAGGCAAGCACTCTACTGCTGAACTCCACCCCTAACCCCAGTGCCAAACTTCCTAGATTAATTATCTCCCCTTCCTAGCTATTCCACAGTGTTGGCCTTACTATTTAAACCATTATTTAATAAGCACTGGCGAGATCATTAAAACTGTGTTTACCCTCCCTACCTCTCTTGTCATTTTATATGTGAGATTTAGATTAGAAATGAAATTTTGAGTCAGGTTTGAAGAGAAAAAGTAGGAAAAAGGCAGCTAAGGGAGTCAAGGAGGTGGAGAACATTCACTCTTACATTCGCTTAATGTTAGTTCATTGTATATGCAGCTCTTGCCGTGTTTATTTTTTTATTTATTTTTTATTGTTTTAAATATCCAGAGATACAGCCAGCTCCTTCCTCTCACTGGTTGCCTCATTGCCCAGCTACCTATGCCACTTCAGGCATCTGTCACTTAGCGTGGACTTCATAGGCCTGTTGCTGTTGTTAGGTGCTGTCGAGTCCGACTCATAGTAACCCTCAAAGGCCTAATAACAGGGAAATGTTTCCATGGTGTTGTCGTCAGGCTTCCACTGAGCAGTTTGCTTGCCATAGGTTGCTGCTGCTCAAGGCTACATCAGACTTTTTGTGTGTTCCTTTTACCCCAAGAACAGAATTTCTTCTGTTGTGGAAGTTCATAAACCTAAGACAGTGGAATAAGAGTGCAGAGGTACTTAACCAGGTGTTTCAGATCCCTTGGTAACACCTGATGGGATTGATTCCAGCATATTCTTTTAATAAAGAACCCAAGTCCTTGTCAAAGTACACATGATTGGAGAGGCTGAGCCTGACAGTCCCATCATGTCTATCGGTAACCGGGCTTTCACAGCATCCTCACTCTGAGGAGTTTAGAGGCCCACGTGAGCATAGCCAATTATCTCTCACTATCATAGAGCTAACTTGTCAGGCTGCCTCTAGAAATTCAAGCACTTCATTTTGGTCATTCTTCCAGAGTCCATTCTCTTGAATATTATGCTGTCATTCAGTATTTATTTAAAGTCATTCATGTATTAGGTACTGATATGGTCCAGTTAAAAAGCTCTGTGTTCCTGGTTCCTTCACAATTAGGGATATAGTAAATCTTGAGCTTTCAGGATAACATTGCTGATGATGTATTATTGTGTACCTGAGACCATAATGTAAAAAAAAAAAAAAAAAAAAAAAAAAGGTACAAACTGATGCAGAGAAGGTATACTCGGGTTATGTGTAAACAATATGGTCTGGAAATTCCAAAGTAGATGTCTAGTTTTTAAGATGTCATCTGCTTATGGCCAAATGTCTGATCAGCAGAATCTGTTAGAATAAAAAACATCTGGACTGCATCTCTGTGCCACCAAGCAACCTTCTGTGCCCTTTACCCCAATATATTACAAATGTTGTTGTTAGGTGCCATCGAGTCGGTATCCGATTCATAGCGACCCTCATAGGGTTTTCAATGGCTGACTGTTTCGGGATTGACTTGGATTTAGCTCAGTTGGTAGAGCGCTGTGCTGCAGTCTCTGAGGTCCCGAGTTCAATTCCCAGCACCACAAAAATGGGAGAAGGACCTGGCAATCCACTCCCAAGGCAATCCCGAAATAGTCAGCCATTGAAAACCCTGTGAGGGTTGCTATGAGTCACCGACTCGACAGGACCTAATATTACAAATAGAATACATCTATTTTCTATCTATCTGTTTTGTCTTCATGATGGTGACTTTTCTCCAAGACAAAATATGAACCTGACAAAAACTTTTCAAGACAGTGAAACTAAGCCTTTCCCTTTCTCAAGGACAGTGAATACCTTTTTCTCTCAGGATCCCTATTCCCACCCCAGCCACCTCGCCATATGGATAACGTACATATATGTATATTTTAATATCTACTCTAAATGTTTCTCTCATTGTCAGGTGGTCAGTGGAAACCTGTTACCAAGTTTTCCTGTTGTTGTTGTTGTTGTTAGGTGTCTTCGAGTTTGTCTGACTGATACTGACCCTATACATAACACAACAAAACACTACCCAACCCTGTGCCATATACTTGATCTTTTCTTTTTTATGTTTGAGCCCATTGTTGAAGTCACTGTGTTTCTTCTCATTCTGAGTCATGCCACATCAACAAATGGAGGTCCCAGGGGCTTTACTCCCATTCCCATCGTAATGTTCACTCTACTTGGAGGAGGCAACCCTTCCCTAGTGTTGTTTTGAATGCATTCCAATCTGGGAGGTAATTTCCTGGCACTTTGACAGTGCTTCTCTTCTATTCATAGGGTTTTCAATGGCTAATTGTTTCAGGAGTGGGCTGCAGGATCCTTCTCCCTAGTATATGTTAGTCTGGAAGCTCAGCTGAAACCTGTCCACTACGATAGTATCTGAAATACCCGTGGCATAGCTTTCAGCATCACAACAACACGCATGCCCCCATAGCATGACAAGCTGACAGGCATGTGGGACAATTTCCCTTGTTAAATTCTCTTAATATGCCTTGTACTTTATTTATATATGTGTATGCTTATTTTAGGGCTGGGATTTAGCTCAGTTGGTAGAGTGCTGCTCTGCGGTCTCTGAGGTCCCGAGTTCGATTCCCAGCACCGCAAAATGGGAGAAGGACGTGGCAACCCACTCCCGAGGCAATCCCGAAAACAGTCAGCCATTGAAAACCCTATGAGGGTCGCTATGAGTCGAACTCGACTTGATGGCACCTAACAACAACAACATATGTTAATTTTGCTCACTGTTGTATCCCTGACACTTTTAACGCCTGGCACCTGTGATAGGTTCTCAAAAATATTTAATTGACAAAAAAGGAAAAGAAAAAACCAAGCACGGTAGTGCACACCTGTAATGCTGGTACTCATTTTGTTTGTTTGTTTGAATGTTTGCATCCATGTCATTGTCGTTTATGGATCTACTTTAAGATATATTCAACAGATCCTATAATAATATTACAACTTGGGAAAATGTCAAAGTACTTTCTAAATATCTCTGCCACTCAGAATAAATACTACTTTTAGCAGGTTGAGATCAGTCTCATTTATCTAAATCTGTAAGACTTGTAGTTCTCCTTTAAATACCAGATTTTCTTTCATTAACTGTATTTTGTTTCAAGGCTTAGTACCTCCCTTCACTCTCTTTTCCTTTCATTCCAAGGGAAAGAGAACTGTTCCTTTGTTGCTAAAAAAGTGTTTTGAGCTGGCCATGGTGATGCACACCTGTATTGCCAGCAACTTGGGAGGCAGAGGCAAGAGAATTACAAGTTTGAGGCCAGAGGCAGCCTGTGTAACTTAGCAAAACCCTGTCTCAAAATCTAAAACAAAAAAAAAAAAAAAAGAAAGAAAGACAAAGAGATAGAAAAATTGGACTGGGGGTGCTGCTTAGTGGTAGAGCACTTGGAAAGCATGTGTGAAGCCCTAACTTCAACCCCCCACCTAAGTATTACCAAAAAAAAAAAAAAAGTTTTGGTAAACATTTATCTAGATTAATCTTTCCACCCCATGTAGAAATTGTTTTTATAACATCTCTGAAATTAGTCTGATCTTTTTTTTAAATCAGAATATCATTAAGAAAGAATTTGAGCCAAGCTCTGTGGCACATGCCTCTAATCCCAGTGACGTGGGAGCCTGAGGCAGGAGGATCACAAGTTCAAGGCCAGAGGCAAGCTGTGTAACTTAACAAAACAAAAACATAAAAAAGTGGGCTTAGGGTGCAGCCCAGCAGTCGAGCACTTTATGTGTGAGGCCCTGGGTTCAACTCCCAAGTACTAGGATAATGAAAAAGAAAAAGAAAAGAAGGAAGGAAAGGAAAGGAAAGGAAGAAAAAAATATATCTGAAGCTAGAATGCAAGTCTCTTGTATGTCAGCAGGCATAAAAATGTACACAGTAATCTTGGCCTGTTTTCCAAAACTGAATTCTGATTTACTGATTTAGTGGTAAGAAGGAAACTTTCGTATACAAGTAAACGTAGGAAGGCTGGTGCAGCCCCATCTCCACCTCAGGGCATACCCTTTTTTTCTTTTTCTTTCTTTCTTTTTTTCCCTTTATTGGTAAATGTTGGTAGGGTACAAAGTAATAAGTTATTGTTGTCAGGTGCCGTCAAGTCGTGTCCTACTCACAGCCACCCTCATAGGGTTTTCAATGGCTGATTGTTTCCGGATTGACTCAGAAGTGGATTGCCACATCCTCCTCCCATCTTTGCAGTGCTGGGAGTCAAACCCGGGAACTCAGAGACTGCAGAGACAGCGCTCTACCAACTGAGCTAAGTCCCAGCCCCAAGAGTAATATAGCATTTGCTTTTTCCATTGTGCAACTATTACATTACTTTTGGTTACACTTTCATCAATTTATGAAGTTTATGGAAACTTTTGACTCATATGTAGTAAAACTTGTAGGCATATTTCTCCTCTCTACCCCATCTTCCACAATCTTCACTTCCCTTTGCTAGTCCCCTCCCTCCTCCTTTCTACTCTTTATATTTTCCCTTCTTCACTAAGTTTAACTGTGCCTTTTTATGTGTCTACTAATGTATAGGGTTTTTTTCCCTTTAAATACGATTCAGCTCCCACATATGAGTGAGAACATAAAGTATTTCTCCTTTTGAGCCTGTGTTTGTTCACTTAAGATAATATTCTCCAGTTCCATCATTTTGCTGCAAATGACATTATTTCATTTTTTTTATTGCTGAGTAATATTCCATTGTGTACATGTACCACATTTTTTTATCCATTCTTCTGTTGATGCACATCTTGGTTTGTTTCATATCCTTGTTATTATGAAGAGTGCTGCATTGAATATGGAGATTCAGGTGCCTCTGGGGTATGATGACTTGTCTCCCTTTGGGTATATTCCCAGGAGTGGTATAGCTGGGTCCTGTGGCAGTTCTATTTTTAGTTTTCTGAGGTATCTCCATATTGATTTCCAAAGTGGTTGAACCAATTTACAATCCCACCAGCAGTATAAAAATGTTTTTTTTCCTCCACATCCTCACCAGCATTTGTTATTATTTCTTTTGTTGATTTTGGCCATCTTACTGGAGTTAGGTGGACTCTCAGAGTTGTTTTGATTTGCACTTCTCTAATGGCTAGGGATATTGAGCATTTTTTCATGTGTTTCTTAGCCTATCGAACTTCTTCATTTGAGAATTGTCTATTCATTTCCTTTTGCCCAGTTGTATATTGGGTTATTTGTCGTCTTAGGATTTGCTTTCTTGGGTTCTTTGTAAATCCTAGAAATTAGTGCTCTGTCAGATGTGTAGGATGCAAAGATTTTCTTCCACTCTGTCAGCTCTTCCTTTGTTGATTGTTTCCTTTGCTGTATAGAAGCTTTTTAATTTCAGGGTATACACTTCTACTCTAACAACTGGGAGTATCTGAAACTATGTGAGAATAACTATTTTAAGGAATGATAGTGATGTAAAGACATCAGAGAACGATACAAATATCTCTGGACTAGATTTAGAATAGTTAGATTCTAGAACATGTTTCTTTAGCTAACTATATTAACTTGGGTACATTCTGTCTTTAGATTTCTAATTTATAAAAGGAGATGCTTGGGCTAAATCTGCACTTTTCATTAGAACATTTTGTGATTGAGATGCTCTGTCTAAAGTGGTAGTCTTTAGTCACATTTGATGTTGAGCATCTAAAATGTGGCAAGTGGAACTGAGGAACTGAATCTTTGTAATTTAACTCAGCTGACCGTAGCGGTGCATGCCCGAGATCCCAGCACTTGAGAGGCCAAGGCAGGAGGATGGTGCGTTCAAGGCCAGCTCTGGCAAATAATGAGATCCTGTATCAAAACAAACAACAACAACAACAACAGAAAACAACCTGGACATAGATGGTGCACACCTGTGATTCCAGCACTTGGGAAACTGAGGAGGGAAGGTGGCAAGTTGAAGGCCAGCGTGGGCTGCATGGCAAGACCCTGTCTAAATAAATGAATAAATAAAGAAATTTAAATAATGGCATGTAACTAGTGGCTTATAGTTTTGGACAGTGTGTATGTGTACTCTGAGACAGAAAGGACAGTGACTGTATGGGAGCGGGGAGAGGGTAGGTAAGTAGCTAATATCTAAACAGACCTAGGGTGACTTCTGTGTACCCTGGCTCCTATTACTCAGGAAACCATTTGGGTCTGCTTCAGACTCTGCGGTTGAACCCTGCTCTTTGGTCTGTGGGTTTCCTTTTTGTCGTTATCAGAGTAATAGGTGGTGGTTTTGCTTAACAGGAAGTTAGTTTGCCTATGATAATCTACTGGGAACCTGCCCCAGTGATTCTTCATCCTCATCTGATTGTAGACCTGGTCGTGAGTCTTTATCCTTCTCACTAACAGAGAATGGGCCTCCCGTTAATCTTCTTTCATAAAAGTGGTAGCCTTGGTAGTTAACCTTTGTTTATTGTTTGATACTGATGTTGGAGAATGTATGTGAGTTGTGAAATACTTAATGTTCAATATTTGTACTGGACAAGTAAGGTGGTACTCTGCTACTGGTTTTTTTTGTTTGTTTTGTTTTGTTTTGTTTCTGTTTTTGTTTTGTTTTCTCTTAGGTTATAATTAATGCCTTTCTACCTTCAGACTTGCCTTAGGTAGCACTCACCTGGAGACAGGGCAGTGACCAAGCTTTCTCTGCCATTTAGCCAATTGTATACTAATGTGATTCCTGCAGAAATGACTTTGTCAATAGCAGTCATAAAGAGCCTAGCAGCCATTATCTTCATAGCAACAGACCACCACATGGCAACAGCAGCCACAAAAAGGAAATGTTAGGGACATCAGTACTTACTTTCTCCCACCCCTCCCCCACCTAAACAACCACCAACATACTCCTCCCACCTAGCAGCTTATTCAGGGGCTGTGGTTTAGCTCAATTGGTAGAGTGCTGCTCTGTGCTCTCTGAAGCCCTGGGTTCAATTCCAAGCACCACAAAAATGAAAGAAGGGACCTGGCAGCCCACTCCCAAAACAATCAGCCATCGAAAACCCTGTGAATATCAGAGAAGCACTGACATAGTGCAGGGCATGGCTCAGTGTCAGGGAGTGTTTCGTTCTGTTGTACATAGGGTCAATATGAGTTGGACCCAACTCAATGGCACCTAAAAACAACAAGCAGCTTATTCCCAATGGGGTGCTTTGTTAAGGATATGACGTGTTTATATACCCTTGTGGCTTCTATTATCTGTCCACTGTCATATGTTTAAATCCTAAAGCATTAAGGAAAAATTTCAGTCACAGGCTTTTTTTTTTTTTTTTGAGTTTCGATTTGCAAATTGCCGAATAGACTCATCTCCAAGGGAGAGAGATGTCCTCCTCCTGTGCACTCTCACCCACCTCTTCTCACCTCTTCCCCCCCTCCCTGCAGCAAAGCCTTGGGAGGCTGTGTAGGCATGCCAGGTAGGTAATGCTGTTTGAAAATGAGATTCTTTTGAGGTCAGTAACAAAATCCTTAGATGCTCTCAAACACAGATCTACTATTTTGTTACTAATGCCATCCTTTAATAAATAATTTGGTTCCTGATACTTAACATATAGCAGGCAAGTGATATGTAGGCAATAAAATGCAGTTCTGGTATGACCTGGGACTGATCACTAGCCCTCGCAAATTTAGCTTGGAAGTATAATTCCAAGGGGAAAGGGGCCCATTCGAGAGTCTTGGTGTTTACTTGCCCTGTTGATAAGGTCATTTTGCTGGTCTGTGCCTTAGTAAGTTCCTCATTCGTAAAGCGAGGAGGTTGGATTACATGAACTCTTTGGTCCCTCTAGCTTCTGTAATCATTTGTGTGGGGACAGAAGGAATAGTGCTCGTTAGTCATTGATTGTGATGAGATCTGGAAGATGTTGAACCCTCTGGTCTCCGTGCTTACACTGCTAAAAATAGGTGCTGGCCCCTCTTGGGTTGATGAAGCTGGTGTAACAATGACGGGCAGAACCTATTAACAAACTTGGCAGCTAGCCTTTTCTCCCACAGCGGTTGAGACCAGGTCAGAGCTTTGCTCCCAGGCTGCTGCTACTCAGGCTGCTGCTGCTGCTTAATGATACCAGTGAGAACTAACACTCTCTCCCACCTCCCTTCCCTTCCCCTTCCCTCTGTAGCTCCTTCTGCCTCTCTCTCCCTCCCTCCCTACCCCAAACCCTCTGTCTGAAACAAAGGCTATTCAGTATCTCTTATGATACTTCATTAACCCATCTCCCTTAGGCTTTATAGAACGAAGAAATCACAGGACATCAACTTTATGGTTTCAGCAGCTGGAGATCATTTCCCCAGAATAGGTGGGTAGGTAGCTGAGTCTTCCTGGCATGAGGTGGCATTGCTAAATGGCCTTGTATTTTGTCTGCCAGGCTTAGGCTTTGTTAGGCCCATTCAGGATGTCCTGCCTTAGAGTTAAATTATTTTGATGACCCAGGCCCATATGCTTTCAGAGGGGAAGGGATTAAGGAAAACATGGAAAGTGTGTCATTTATAGGTCCTGTTACTTGCTAAATGCTTAAGGGATTTTTGTTTAATCCACTATCCCTGTGCTTACTCCTGCCAGACTCTTTATTTCCTTTAGTTGCTGCCTTTACGGCATTCTCCATAGCAACAGGCTACATGACAAAAAGGCTATGGTGAGAAATTGAGTAAACCCCCTTTCACAAGTTGTACTCTATTTTCATGTTAGGATATCTAAAAAGAAGCCTAAAAGACTATAAGTAATTTTCTACCTCCTTTGAATTCATAATCAAATGAAACTTTTAACCCTGAACTCAGTAAGCAGCCTGCCTTTCCCTTATTTGACTGATTGCCTTCACCTTTCTAAAAATTTCCAAGATCATTAAATATATTTGACATGGTGTGCATTTTCCCACTTAACACACCCCCCTTTGCTTCCCAGCTGTTAGCTTTCGCCTTAGAATTATATTTAAAATCTCTAGAATCAAGTATCAGTGTAGAGCAAGAATGGATGAAGAAGTGGAACCCTCTGTCTCCCCCCATGTGCTGTTGCATTAGATAGGAGACTACCCTGCTACCCTAGAGGTTGGGCAGACTAAAGTATAGACTAGCCCACATCTCAGCTGATCCTGGCCCTGCCTACCTTGTTATCCTCCCTATCACTGATCTATGAGAGTCCCAGACCCAGAGGTTTGGGTTTTGTTTTATGTTAGTAGGTCTTATTGAACAGTAATATAAATATATGCATAAATATTAAGTGCACAGGTCATTGAATTTTCAAAGTAAACATACATGTTACCAGAAGATAGGTGAAGAAACATAACATTATCAAAGCCCTTTCCTGGTTCCCTTCTAATAGCCTAACCACCTCCATCAATTCTGACTGCTACCCATTTTGAACTTTACGTAAATAGAATCATTATCGTGTGTGCTATTTTTATGTTGAGCTGCTCAACATTGTGCCAGCTAGATTCATCCATGTTGCATGTAGTTAACTTTGTTTATTCTCATTCGTTTTCCATTGTGCAAATAGACTGCTACTTATTCAGTTGTTGATAAAGATTTGGGTTTTTTGGTAGTTTGGGTCTGTTGTTTTAAAAAATACTATTGTGAAAAATCTTGTACATATTTTGGGAAATATATGTACATGTTTCTATCTATATATACTTAGGAATACAATTCCTGGATGATAAGATATATATATGATCAACTTTAATAGATAGTACCAGTTTCCCAAAATGTATAGTTCAGTTTACACTCTTACTTCCAACATATCAGAATCCTGGTTGCTCTACATCCTAGCCAACACTTGATCTTTTGTCTTTTTGTAGGGGGGAAGTTGTTTGTTTGCAGTGCTGGGGGGTTGAACCTAGGGCCTTGTGCATACTTTGCAAGTGCTCTACCCCTTTTTTATCTTAAGACAGGGTTTGGCTAATTTACTCAGGCTGTCTCTGGCCTCAAATTTGTGATCTCCTGCCTGTCTTCCAGGTCACTGGGATTAAAGGAATGTGCCATCGGCTGGCTTTATTTGTCTTTTCTATTTTAGCCATTCTGATTGATGTATGTTGTTGTTGTTAGGTGCCGTCAAGTCTGTGTCCAACTCATAGAGACCCTGCTTACAACAGGGGGAACACTGCTGTCACTGCTTTTGTGCTGTTCATAGGGTTTTCAATGGCTGATTGTTTTGGGGGAGGCGGGGTGTGAGTTGCCAGGTCCTTCTCCCAAGCCTACAGTACCTGGTGTTCCCAGGCCGTCTCCCATCCAAATACTAACCAGGTGCGACCCTGCTTAGCTTCCAAGGTCTGGCAGGATCGGACATCACAATGCTATGGCTACAGGCTTGGTTGATGTATAGGGGTATCTTATTGTGGTGTTAATTTGCATTTCCCTGGTGAATAATGAAATTGGGCATCTTTTATGGGTTTATTGGCCATTTGGAAATCTTTTATGAAGTCTTTGTTCCAGTCTTTGTCCATATTTTGATCGATTGTGTGTCTTTTTCTTGTTGATTTGCAAGAGTTCTTTGTACATTCTGATTATGAGTCTTTTGTCAGATACATGGGGCTGCGGTTTAGCACAGCTGGTAAGGTGGTGCTCCACACTCTCTGAGGACCCAGGTGGCAATCCATTCCTGAGGCAATCCTGAAACAATCAGCCACTGAAAACTCTATAAGGGTTTTCGCTGTGAGTCAGACCCGATTTGATAGCACATAACAACAACAACATCAGATATATGTATTATAAATATCTTATGTATCTTGCCTTTTCTTTTCTTTTTTCCAGAAAGGATCTCACTGTGTAGCCCAGTCTACTCTCTACTTTACAGTCCCCCTGCTTCAAGCTTCCAAGTGCTAGGCTTACAAGCATGTACCACCATGCCCTCCTTGCTTTTCTTTTAATGGCGTCTTTTCATGAATGGAAGTTACTCATTTTAATGTAATTTACTTTGTCAGTTTTTTCCTTTTGTCATTGTGCTTTTCATGTCATGTTTAACAATTTTTTGCCTATTCCAAGATAATAAAGATATTTTCCTTTTTTTCCTGAGAACTCTGGTTTTCCTTTTTTTTTTTTTTTTTTTCTCTCCTCCAGTAATGGAGGTTGAAGCCAGGGCCTTGTGTGTGCTAGGCAAGTGTTCTACCACTGAGTTGCACCCCTAGTCCCCTTCTTTTTTCACCTTTTATTTTGAGACAGGATCTTGCTAAGTGACTCAGGCTACCCTGGCCTTGAATTTGGGATCCTCCCGCCTCAGCCTCCCAAATGACTGGGATTGCAGGCATGGGCCACAGTGCCAGCTTTGTTTTTACTATTATATTTAGATCCACAGTCTACTGGAACTGACTTTTGTTTAGGGTGAGTTGAGCTTAGCTATTCTTGACATTTTGCATTTCCACTTAAGTTTTAGGATCAGCTTGTGAATTTTTAATGAAAGAAGCCCATTGAGATTTTGGTTGGGATTACACTGAATCTATACATTAGTTTGGAGAAGACCCCAAGTTTTATCCTTCCACTTAAGCTAATATTAGTTACTGAGAAAGAGCTGAGTGTAAGGAGAATCACAGCAATGTGTTTAAACATAAAAAAGATTGTGTGCCTACCACAGAATCGGGGAGTATTTCATTCTGTTGTACATAGTGTTGCCACTAGACAACCTGACTCTATAGCACCTAACATCAACACCCCTTACTCCTCACATTCCGACTCAGCAGCTTCAAGATGGAGCAGTATACACTGTTTAAAAGCTCCCTAAGAAATTATGCTTTGCTGCCATCACCACTGTTCTCTACCCACCCTACTTGAGAACCACTGACCTCGACTGCAGCCTTACAGCTATAGTTTAGTGAGGCAAGTTAAGTACAATTTAATCAACTCTTGGACTGCCTTTGGGGCTGTATTAGTTTTCTTGTTGTTGTTGTTGTTGTTGTTGTTGTTGTTAGGTGCCGTCGAGTCGGTATCCGACTCATAGCGACCCTGTATACAACAGGTGAAACATTATTGTCAGTGCTTCTCTGCTGTTCATAGGGTTTTCAATGGCAGTTTGATTTTTGGGAGGGGGTTGCCAGGTCCTTCTCCCAAGCCTACAGTATCTGGTGTTCCCTGGTGGTCTCCCATCCAAGTACTAACCAGGCCCGACCCTGCTTAGCTTCCAAGATCTGACAGGATCGGATGCCACAGGGCTATGGCTGCAGGCATTAGTTTTCTAGGACTTCTATAACAAACTACCAAAAACTGGCTAGCTTAAAATGACAGAAATTTGTTGTCTCTTAGTTCTGCCATCTAGAAATCTGAAAGCAAATGTATTCACAGGGCCATCTCTCTCTTCCAGCTCTCAGGGAAAAATCTTCCTTTTTCTGGTGTTTGCTGGCAGTCCATGGTGTTCCTCAGCTTGTAGATGCATTGCTGAGTCACATGGTTGTCTTCCTTCCATGTTTCTGTGTCCAGATTTCATTTTGTAAATCAGGGCATCAGTCATATTAGATCGAGATGGATCCTAATGACCTTATTTTAACTTGATTGCCTCTGTAAAGACCCTACGTCCTACCTTCCTGACTGCCTTCCTTTCTTCTCGCTTTCTTCTCATTCTTTTTCTTCCCTCCCACCCTCTCCATCTATCTTCCCTTCTTTCTTTCTTCTTCTTTTTTTTTCCCCCCAGTATTGGGGGTTGAACCCAGGGCCTGGTGCTTGCATGCTTTGCAAGTACTGTACCACTGAGATGCACCCCCAGCCCATTGTTTTACTTTTTGAGACAGGGTCTCACTAAATTATGCAGACTTCCTCTGGTGTCAAATTTGTGATCCTCCTGCCTCTGCCTACTGAGCTGCTGGGATTATAGGGGTGTGCCACTGTGCCAACTTGCTTTCTTCTCCCTCCCTCTCTCTCTCTCTCTCTCTCTCTCTCTCTCTCTCTCTCTCTCTCTCGTACTTGGGGTTGAACTCACTGCCTCACACAAGCTTTGCAAGTGCTCTACCACTGAGCTGTACCTCCAGCCCATTTCTTTTTCTATTTTATTTTGAGACAAAGTCTTGCTAAGTTATGTGGCTGCCTCTGGCCTTGAGCTTGTGATCCTTGTACCTCAGCCTCCTGAGTCACTGGGATTATAGGCATCTATCACCACACCTGGCTAAAGACCCCATTTCTAAGTAAGTTTACATTCTGCCATATGGGGAGTTAGGGCTTCAACATATATTTCAGGGGGAACATAATTTAACCCATAACGAAAGCCAACAAAAATTTCAAAACAGTTGTCACAGTTTGGAGAAAGAAAGGATATCTAGAACTGCACATGATAATGAGAGCTATGGCTTCCCAAAGCCAGTCAGGGAAAAGAACATTCCCCCTCAAACTCCAGCTTTTACTGAGTTTCTCTCTCTGTATTACTGTTTTTTCTTCTGTGGCACTGAAAGCCAAAGGTGCTTCAGTTATACTGTTAACAGACCCTGAAACTGAGAAGGAGGAAGGGAGCTAGGGAGGTAGGGTAGGAGGGAGGAAAGGAAGAATGAAGGACAGAAAGAAGGAAGGAAGGAAGGAGAAAAGGAAGGAAGGGAGGAAAGGAAGAAAGGATGGGAGGAAAGGGAAAGAATCCTAACAAGATATTTGGAGATCTAGCCAGGTATGAATGCAAAATGTGCTCCACTCCTTTTTAACTGCTACCTGGTACTGTGTACAAGAGGTGGATGGGGAGTTATGTTATGAGTTACCCTGTGGGGCTCAACTGTTATAAATAATAGTGATGAACATCTTTGTTCATCTCCTTTTGTGCCCACGTTATGTGTATTGCTCAAGGATGAATACCTAGAAGTAGAATTGGTAAGTTAAAGAATGCACTCATCAAACTTCATAGATCTTTCTTATTAGCATTCAAAAATGCTGAACAATTGTATTCCCACTTTCAATATATGATAATACCTGCTTCTCTATACCCTTGACAGAGTATGAATAATCTTTTCAAATATTTGTCAAATCAATAAATAAAAATAATATTCCTATCTATTTTAACTCGCAAATGTCTCATGAATTGTTGTGATTGTTAGGTGACGTCATCAGGTCCAAATCATAGCCACCCTGTGTACAACTGAATGAAACACTCCCTGATTCTTTGTGAGGCATACGATCTTTTTTATATTTAAGCCCATTGTTGCAGATACTGTGTCAATCCATCTAGTTGAGGGTTTTCCTTTTTCTGGTTAACCTGCCACTCTCCCAAACATGATGTCCTTCTCCAGGGATTGGTCCCTCCTGATAACATGTCCAAAATGCATAAAACACAGTCTAGCCATCCTTGCTTCCAAGGAGCAGTCTGGTTGCACTTCTAAGACAGATCTGATGGTTCTTTTGGCAGTCAATTGTACAGTCCAATATTCGTCTCCAGCATCAAAATTCAAAAGCATCAGTTCTTCTCCTGTCTCCCTTATTCAGCTCTCACAACCATTTAATCTGACTGAAAAAACTATGGCATGAGTCAGGCACACCTTCATCTTGAATGTAACATCTTTACTTTTCAACACTTAAAAAGGTCTTTTGCCACAGCTTTTCCCAATGTAATGTGTCTTTTGATTTCTTAACTACTGCTTCCATGGGTGTTGATTGTAGAATCAAGTAAAGCAAAATCTTGGACAACCTCAGTGTTTTCTCTATTAATCATGAAGTTGCGTACTGACCCAATTATAAGGATATGTGTTTTGTTGATGTTGAGCCACAATCCATACTGAAGGCTGTGTTCTTTGATCTTCATCAGTAAATGTTTCAAATCCTCTTCACTTTCAGCAAGCAAAGTTGTGTCATCTGCATAACACACATTGTTAATGAAGCTTCCTCCAGTCCTGATGCCACATTCTTTACAAAGTCCAGCTTCTCGGATTATTTGCTCAGCATAGAGGTTAAAGATGTATGGTGAAAGGATACAGCCCTGATGCACACCTTTCTTAACTTTAAACCTGGCTGTATTTCATTGTTCTGTTCAAACAGCTGCCTTCTGGTCCATGTACAGATTCCTCATGAGTATAATTAAGTGCTCTAGTATTCCCATTCTTTTTTTTTTTTTTTTTTTTTTTGCTGTACTTGGTGTTGAACCCAGGTCCTCGCGCCTGCATGCTTTCCAAGTGCTGAACCACTGAGCTGCGCCCCCGGCCCGGTATTCCCATTCTTCACAATGTTATCCATAATTTATTATGAGCCACACAGTCAAATGCCTTTGTATAGTCAATAAAACACAGATAAACATTGTTAAGGTATTCTCTGTTTTCAACTAATATCCATCAGCAATGATGTCCCTGGTTCTCCGCCCTATTCTGAATCCAGCTTGATTTTCCAGCAATTCCTTGTCACTTTTGAATGCTCTTTAGCAAAATTTTACTTGTGTATGATATTAATGATATCATTCAATAATTTCTGCATTTGATTGGGTCCCCTTTCTTGGGAAGAGGCACAGATATGGGTTGTCTTCCAATCAGTTGGCCAGGTAGCTGTTTTCCAGATCTCTTGTCATAAACAAATTAATACCTCCTAGTGCTGCATTTATTTGTTGAAACATCTCAGTTGGTATTCCATCAGTTCCTAGAGCCTGGTGTTTTACCAGTTCCTTCATGGCAGCTTCCACTTCATCCTTCAGTACCGTTGGTTCCTGATCATAGGCAACCTCTTGAAATGGTTGGTCATCCTACAATTTCTTTCAGTATAATGACTCTGTGTATTCCTTCTATCTTCTTTTGATGTTTCTTGCATCACTTAATATTTTCCTTATAGAATCCTTCACTATTACCACTCAAGGCTTGAATATTTTTATTCAATTCCTTAAGGTTGTGAAAAATAAAGTGTGTTCTTCCCTTTTGGTTTTCTATCTCCAACTTTTTACACATGTCATTATAATATTTGATTTTGTCTGCTTGAGCTTCCCTTTGAAATCTTCTGTTTTATTCTTTAACTTCATTGTGTCTTCCTGTTCAACATTCAAGGGCAATTTCAGAGTCTCTTGACATGAAATTTGTTTTGTTTTGTTTTTTCTTTTTTTCTTGTGTTTTTAATAACCTTTTGCTTTCCTCATGAATGATGTCTTTGATGTCAGGCCACAGCTCGTCTGGTCTTCAGTCATTAGTGTCTAGTGCATCAAATCTGTTCTTGAGGTGGTGTCTGACCTCAGAAGGGATATACTGAAGGTCCTACTTTGGCTCTCATACACGTAAAAATCTTCCTTATCTTCATGTAGCCTTAGTGATGGGTGCATAAATTTGAACAATCATCATATTAACTGGCCTTCCTTGTAGGATTATGGATATTATTCTATCACTGACAGCATTGTTCTTTAGAACAGATCTTGAAATGTCTTTTTTTGTTGATGAATCCAACCCCATTTCTCTTTAATCTGTCATTCCCAGCATAGTAGACCATATGATTATCTGATTTCAAAATGTGCCATGCCAGTCCATCTTAGCTTACTGATGCCTAGAATGTGGATGTTTATGTTCCATCTCCCTTTTGACAATTTCTAATGTTCCTAGATTCATACTATGTACATTCCACATTCCAGTTATTAATGGATGTTTACACTTGTTCCTTCTCATTTTGTGTCATGCCAAGTGGCAGATGGAGGTCCATTCCCATCATTAAGGTTGAATGTACTTTTAGAGGCAACTCTTCCCCAGTCGCCTTCTGAGTGCCTTCCAACATGAGCAGCTCACTTTCCAGCATTATATCTGACAGTTTTTTGTCTGCTATTCATAGGGTTTTCAATAGCTAGTTGTTTCTGAAGGGGGTTAGCCATGTCCTTCTCCCTAGGCTGTCTTAGTTTGCACCAGCTGAAACCTGTCCACCACAGGTGACCCTGCTGGTTTCTATAATACTGGTGACAAAACTTTCAGCAGCTCAGCAACACGCAAAACCCACAGTCTGGCAAACTGACAGACACAAGGGCGTCTGAAGAATAAGGAAGTTGTTATTGTTGTTGTTTTGGGTAGTGGGAGCTTGAATCTAGGGCCTCATGCATGCTTTGCAAGTGCTCTACCACTGAGCTGCACGCTTACCCGATTTTTTTACATTTTATTTTGAGTCAAGGTCTTACTAAGTTATACAGGCTGCCTCTGGCCTCAAACTCATGATCCTCATACCTCTGCGTCCCAGTCACTGGGAGTACAGGCATGCACCACTGTGCCCGGCTTACAGTGTTCTTTTAAATATTTCTGAGAAGTTCTATTTCAGTTATTTAAAGTTCAAAGACTCTCATCTGATCCATGAATAATTAACATTAGTTCTAAATTTTTAAAAAAATCCCTCAAACTGCTAAGTAAGAAAAATAGGTTTCAGCAGTTGCCTGCCCCTTTCAGCCTACGGCCAAAGAAGGGTAGAAAGGAGCATTGCCTCATGTGAGGCAGCCCTAGCCATGTTGTTATCCTACATCTCCCTATTAGGTCATTAAGCAGTAAAGCTGTGAACAGTGTGATTCCATCTAAACCCCAGGCAAGTATTTCCTCAGAGCAATTCCACTGAGATATGATCCTTCTTATTCCTGATGGTTTTCAGACAAGGATTCCAGCCGGACATGACCTCGGCTGAGCCGCCCCCTCCAGTCATGACTACAGTCTGTGGTTACCTCAGCAAGAGCAAAGGAAGGATGTGCAGTTTAAGGGTGTGGTGAACCAGGCTTTGTGGCACTTACGCAAAGTTTCCACAGTGCAAGAACATGTAGATGGAAGAAGGAGCTGGATCAGATCTTTAGCATTCCTGTCGGCTTCCCCACCCCGACTGTCTGGGGTTGAGTGGTTTACATTGATGGATGTTCTACTTTGGTTTTACCTCTCTATCATGTTTGTTGTTGTTAGGTACCATTGAGTCATATCTGACTCATAGTGACCCTATGTACAACTGAACAAAACATTCCCTGACATGGTGCCATGTCTGGCACTATGTCAGTGATTCTCTGGTATTCATAGGGTTTTCAATGGCAGATTATTTGGGGATTGTATCGGGAGTGGGCTGCCAGTTCCTTCTCCTGATTTTGCGGTGCTGGGGATCAAACCCAGAGCCTCAGAGAGCACAGAGTGGTACTGTACCTACTGAGCTAATCCCCAGCCCACATTGAATCACCTTAGGGTCTTATATTTAGAATGTTACTAAAGGATTTCTGGACAGTGAGGGTTCTCTTGGGAAGTATCCTCTCTAAAGGAATAATAACCATATTGCTGACTTTAGGTTTCTGGTTTTGGAAAACACATACATAATTTAATTCTTCCCTACAGTCAGATCTGTGACTTGAAGATGGATGGATTGCCAGGATAAGATGAAAACCTAGGGATGTTGCTGTTAACCTGATTGGGGGTTCTGGCTGCATGAAGTTTGGTAGGGCGTAAAAATTTATAGCAAGGCAAAAATATTATTCCTAATAATTTTCATTGTAATTGACAAATTTGGAACTAGAGTTTTTCCTGAAACATGGCAATTTTTACTGAAGTTCAGAAAATTACCCCATGGCAAACCTGTAAAAAATAGTTTTCAGGTAATAACTACCCATTTAAGAAGAAAACCTTATCTAGTACATGAACCACACATAGTCCCAATTTTCCTAGTGTCTTCATTTGTGAACTCTACTCACTCTTGTGAATTTCTAATTATTGTTATTGTTGTTAGGTGCCGTCGAGTCGGTATCCGACTCATGGCGACCCTCGTAGGGTTTTCAATGGCTGAGTGCTTCGGGATTGCCTTGGGAGTGGATTGCCAGGCCCTTCTCCCATTCTAATTATAGTTAAGTCTAAAGTAGATACTATTCAGAGGCTCTGCAATGCCATCTATAGGACGGTGGGCAAAATGGATGAGTTCTTGATCCAAATGAGCAGCTTTGTTTTCATTATACAAATTTTGGGACCAGGAGACCCTCTACTAGTTCACAACTCAGTAAGAGGAGGAATTGTTTGCTTAAAACAGATTTTTGTTAGCCACTGTGCTAAAATGCTTTGAATTCAGAATGAAAAGCCATAAATGTTATCTTCTACATTTTTGCCTCACAGTTAGTATGTTTTCTTCTTTTTTAATTTTTTTTATGATTTAAAAGTCATGCCTGGCTTCTTAGATATGACACCAAAAGCACAGACAACAAAACAAAAATCAGATAAATTGAATTTCATCAACATTAATAACATTTGTTCATCAAAGGACATTATACAGGAAGAAAAAGGCAATCCTCTTACTACCCTCTTACTACCTTTGATTACTTTGACATTTCCTTATTATTTCTGTGCCCTCTGCTCTGTGTATCTTTGCCTTTGTCACCAGTATACAGCTTTATTGCTGCTGCTTTGTTTTCTGGTAGAGAGCAGTCAAATGTAAAATCAATAACCTGCTTCTCAGCCAAAAATAAACCTATTGGTGTTGATGTCTTTTACTGTAGTCCATAGAACATTTATTGTTTACACCTGGAAATACGAACTCTTGAGAACCAATAAAGTATATTTTCATCTTATGAGGAAGCATAGTTAAAAATATAGTCTTTAGTTTCGAGTCAGACTGATTTTGATTCAGATCCTTATTTATAAAATGCAAAGTTAGCTGAGTGCAGTGATGAGTGCCCATAATCCTAGCAACTTGGGAGGTGGAGCCAGGAGGACTTCAAGTTCAAGGCCAGAGGCAGCCTGGGTAACTCAGCAAGGCCCTGACTCTAAAGAAAAAATTTAAAATGGCTGGGCACCGCGACACACACCTTTAAGCCTAGCAACTCAGAAGGCCAAAGCATGAGGATCACAAGTTAGAGACCAGAGGCAGCCTGTATAATTTAATGAGACACTGTCTTAAAATACGAAGTAAAAAAAAATCAGGTAAGCATGTGGCTCAGCACTTGCAAAAAAAGCATGGGTGAAGCCCTGGATTCAGCTCCCCAGTACCACACCAAAAAATTATTTCTTTAAATAAAAAATGGACTAAGGTGTAGCTCAGTGGTACAGCACTTGCAAAATATGTGCAAGGCCCTGGGCTTATCACCCAAGTATTGAAAAAAAGAAAAGAAAAGAAAAAAATGAAAAGTTATATAAGCTATGTAACACTGGAGTAGATTGTTCTGAGCTTCCATTTCTTCATCTGTAAAGTGGGAATAATAATTCTACTTTGGAGCTTGTTGAGAGGATTAAATATGAGGTAATATATAGAAGATGCTAAACCATGATAAATAGTAGCTATTATCAAAAATAATGTCCAATCAGCCATGCGTGGTGGCACATGCTATATTCAATATTTAATAACAAGGTCTAGAATATTTTTAATAGTTCATCTCATAGGAGGAGGAGCAAGATGGATGCTTATCCCAAAATCTGGCAGTAAGACATAAATATAAGTCAGGAATTTGAACTGACTCCAGCTTGGACAAATCCAAACATTTACTTCTAAATGTGAATCCAGGAAAGTAAAATGCCTGTGGTAGGCTAAATTTTTCCAGTCACTGTTATCTCCTAGATGACTTTTTTTTTTCTAGTACTGGGTGTTGACCCCAGTGTCCCAAGCATGCTAGGCACCCAGCTCTTTTTTTCCCCAAAAAATTCATCTAGGGGGCCAGGCACCATAGCACATGTCCATAATCCCAGCTACCCAGGAGACTAAGGCAGGAGGATTCAAGGCCAGAGGCTAGCCTGTACAACTTAACAAGACCCTGTCTCAAAAACTAGAAAAGAAAAATTAAAAAGGGCCTGTGGGTGCAATTCTATGATAGAGTGCTTGTCTAGCATGCACAAAACCCTCAGTTCAAGTGAAAAATGATCAACAACCACAGAGAGGATTCAGACAAGCAGATGAATTAAAGGAAGAAAGTCAATTTAGGACCTGGACAAGAAAGTCACCAATGTGGATGAGAAATTCATAAAGGAAAATGAAATTCTGAAGGAAAAAAAGAAAAAAAAATCAACAGAATGTTAGAAATGAAGAGCTCTATAAAGCAAATAAACACAATGGAAAGCATCCCTGATAGACTAGGTTGAGCAAAATGAATATCAAGGATTGAAGACAACGTCAAAGAAATAATTACATCCACACAGCAAAAAGGAAAGAAAATACACAATGATAATCACAATTTTCACGAACTCTGGGACATGTTCAAGACACTAAACCTAGCCAGGAGAGGTGGTGTGTGCCTTTAACCCCAGTAACTTGGAGGGTAGAGGCAAGGGAATCACAAATTCCAGGCCAGAGGCGGCCCGCATAACCTAGTAAAATCCTGTCTCAAAAACACAAAGTAAAAACTGGGCTTAGGGTGTGGTTCAGTGATTGAGCACTTGGAAAAAGCATGTGTAAGGCCCTAGGTTCAACTCTGCAGTAACACACACACACACACACACACACACACACACACACACACACACACGAAGACACCTAACCTGAGAATACATGGGCATAGGAGAAACTGAGATGCAAACTAAAGGTACAGAAAACCTGTTCAGTGAGATTATAGCAGAAAATTTCCCAAATCTACAGAAAGATCTAAACATTTAAGTACAGGAAGTATTTAGAACCTCAAGTATACATGACCAGAAAAGAACTTCTCCATGACACATGCCAACCTACTTACAAAGCCAAACTCATCAGAATAACATGAGATCTCTCAGCACACACTCTAAAAGCCAGGAAAATGTGAAATAGTTCAAGCTCTGAGAATAAACAACCACCAACCAAGATTACTACATCCAGCAAAGTTGTCTTTCAAACTGATGGAGAAATAAAGACCTTTCAAGATAAGCACAAACTAAAACAATTCATGACCACTAAGCTAGCATTTCAGAAGATACTTAAAGGCATCCTGCACACAGAGGAGGAAGAAAAACAGTCACAAACATAAAAGCTCCGGAAGGGTTAAATTTCACAAAAGGAGAACTAGGAAAGGACAAATATTTCCAACTCAGTAAACCAGCAAACCCTGAAGATGAATAAGGGATAAAGAAAAGAACAAATAGTATTCAAATCAACCAGGAAAACAACCAACCAAAATTACAGGAATCAACAAACACTTCTTAATAATAGCCCTAAATGTAAATAGTCTTAACTGCAGACTTGCTGAGTGTGGTGGTGTATACCTGTTATCCTAGCACTCAGGAGGCTGAGGCAGAAGAATCAGCATGAGCCCAAGGCCAGACTGAAGCTACACAGTGCGACCTTATCTCCAAAAAAAAAAAAAAGAAAGAAAAGAAAAAAAGAAAAGAAATCAGTAGAGACACAGAGTAGTTGATTGTATTAAAATACAAGATTCAACTGTTAGTCTATAACAAACACACCGCGTTGGCAAATATACATAGAATGAAAATGAAATGATAGGAAATAATATACCAAGCAAGTGGAAGCTGAAAACAAGCAAGAGTAGTTATACTCATATTTAACAAGGTAGACTTCAAGCCAAAACTCACCAGAAGAGAGAAAAGGTCACTATATATTAATAAAGGGAACAATCCATCAAGAAGATACAATGGTTGTAAATACATATGCACTGAACATTGGTGCACTCAATATGATACAACAAACACTACTGCACACAGAGAGACATCCAGATACAATAACTGTGAGCAACTTCAGTACCCAACAGCTAGATCATCCAGACAAAAAATCAACAAAGAAACTTCAGAGTTAAACTGCACCATAGATCAAATGGGCTCGGATTTAGCTCAGTTGGTAGAGTGCTGCTCTGCACTGTCTGAGGCCCTGGGTTCGATCCCTAGCACTGCAAAAATGGAAGAACAACCTGGCAACCCACTCCCAAAGCAGTCAGCCATTGAAAACCCTATGCGTACTAGGGAAGCACTGACATAGTGAGGGGCATGACACAATGTTGGGGAGTGTTTCGTTCTGCTGTACATTGGATCGATATGAGTTAGACCTGACTTGACGGCACCTAATAACAACAACAACAACAAATTATCAAATGGACTTAACAGACATCTACAGAATATTCCATTCAACACAAAGTAAAAATGGGCTGGGAGTATGGCTCAGTGATTGACCGCTTGCAAAAAGCATGCATGAGACCTCAGGTTCAATTCCCCAGTACTGGGGGGGGAAAAAAATTTAGGCTATAAAGCAAGTCTTACCAAAAACAAAAAATATTAAAATAATGTCTTGTATCCTTTCAGATCAGAATGGAATAAAATTAGAAATCAATAGCAAGAAAAACTATAAAAATTATACAAATGTGAAGATTGAACAATACACGCTTGAATGATCAGTAGATCATTGAAGAAATCAGGCAGGAAATTCAAAAATTCCTAGAATCAAATGAAAATAAAAACATAACTTACCAGAATATTTGGGGTATAGAAAAGGTATTTCTAAGAGGGAAGTCTAGCTCGGAGTGCTGACATTAAAAATATCAGAGAAGCCAGGTGCTTTGGCACATACCTATAATTCCAGCTGCTTGGTAGGCTGAGGCAGGTTTGCAGGCTCAAGGACGGAGGAAAGCCTGTACAACTTAGTGAGACCCTGTCTCAAAATAAAGGAGGAGGGTTGCTGATGGTGCAGCTCAGTGATAGAGCACTTGCATAATGTTCAATGCCCTGGGTTGCACCCCCAGTACTAGAGAAAAAAGAGAATAAAAAGAACTTAAACAAATCAATAATAGGCAATGAGATCATTGCAATAATAGGCTCCTAACAACAACAAAAAAGCCCAAGACTAAACAAATTCACACCTGAATTCTACTAGGCCTTTAAAGAAGAACTAATACCCACGCTACTCAAACTATTCCATGATATAGAAAGGAAAGAAATGCTATGAAACTCATTCTGTGAAGCCAGCATTACCCTCGTACCAAAACTAGATAAGGACACATTGAAAAAATATAGAGAGAGACCAGTTTCCCTGATGAACATAGATGCAAATATCCTCAGTAACATAGATACCGACATAGGCAAGGCCTTTCTGGATAGGACTCTGATAGCCCAGGAAATCATAGCAATAATTGGAAAATGAGACTGAATGGAACTAAAAACCTTCTGCACAGTAAAGGAAACAACAAAGTGAAGAGACAGCCTACAGAATAGGAGAAAACTCTTTGCCAGCTATTCATCTGATGGGGGATTACTATCAAGAATAAGAAGGAACTCAAAAAGTTAAAACACCAAAATTATAATAATAATAATGATGATGATGATGCAGTGAATAAATAAGTGAGCAAATAAGTTGAACAGACACTTCTCACATTAAGTACAAATACCAATAAATATATGAGAAAATGTTCAACATCCTTAGCCATCAGGGAAAGGCAAATCAAAACTACATTGAGATTCCATCTGAGCCCAGTCAGAATAGCCATCATTAAGAAATCAAGCAACAGCCAGGCACGGTGGCACACACCTATAATCCTAGCAATTTGGGAGGTAGAGGCAGAAAATTACAAGTTCAAGGACAGAGACACCCTGTGTAACTTAATGAGACCCTGTCTCAAAATAAAAAGAAAAGAATGGGTTGAGGGTGCAGCTCAGAGATACATTGCTTGCAAAGCATGCACGAGGTGCTGGGTTTCACCCCCTAGAAGCACACACACATACAAGAAAAAATAAAGCACAACAAATGGGAGAAAACTTGAACCCTTATACACTATTAGTCAGAATGTGTATTAGGATAGCCACTGTGAAAATCAGTATGGAGTTTCCTCAAAACTTGCAAATGAGCCGGGCGTGGTGGCACACTCCTGTAATCCCAGCAGCTCGGGAGGCGGAGGCAAGAGGATTGCAAATTCGAGACCAGAGGCAGTCTGCGTAATTTAGAGAGACCCTGTCTCAAAAAAGTTTAAAAAAATGGGCTGGGGGCGCAGCTCAGTGGTCCAGCACTTGCAGAGCATGCAGGTGCGAGGCCCTGGGTTCAAGCCCCAGTACTGGAAAAAAAAAAAAAAAAAAAAACTTGCAAATGAAATGATAGTAAATAAAAATAGAACTACCATATGATCAGCTATACTTTTTCTGGGTATATACCCAAAGGAATCTAAATCAACTTAGAACAGAGATACCTGCATACCCATGTTTACTGCAGCACTGTTCACAATATCCAAGTTACGAAGTTAGCCTAGGTATCCATCAACAAGTAAATGGATAAATAAAATGTGGTGTATATATATGCAGTCTCTTCTGAGTCTGGCTTGATTTTCCAGCAGTTCCCTGTCTGTGTACTGCTGCAGGATTCAGAAGAGGGCGGGGAACCAAGGACATCATTGCAGATGTCAGATGGATATTTACCAAAAACAGAATATCAGAAAGATGTCTATGTTTTATCTAGTATACAAACCCATTCAACTGTGTGCATCATAACAAATTATGGATAACGCTGCAAAGAATGGGAATACCAGAGCACCTAATTGTACTCTTGAAGAATCTGTTCATGGACCAAGAGGCAGTCACTCGAACAGAACAAGGAAACACTGCTTGGTTTAAAGTTGAGAAAGGTGTGTGTCAGGGCTGTATCCTTCCACCACATCTCTTCAATTTCTGTGCTGAGCAGATAATCCAAGAAGCTGGACTTAATGAAGAAAAATGTGGCATCAGGATTGGAGGAAGACTCATTAACAACCTGCATTATGCAGATGACATAACTCTGCTTGCTGAAAGTGAAGAGGATTTGAAACATTTACTGATGAAGATCAAGGAACATAGCCTTCAGTGTGGATTGCCACTCAACATCAACAAAATAAAAATCTTTACAACTGGGTCAGTATGCAACTTCACAATAAGTGGAGAAAAGATTGAGGTTGTCCACAATTCGCTTCACTTGGTTCTACAGTCAACACCCATGGAAAGCAGCAGTCAAGAAATCAAAAGACACATTGCTTTGGGAAAAGCTGTGGCAAAAGGTCTCTTTAAAGTATTGAAAAGTAAAGATGTCACATTGAAGATGAAGGTGCTCCTGACTCATGCCATGGTATTTTCAGTTGCATCATATGGTTGTGAAAGCTGGACATTAAACAAGAGTGACAGGAGAAGAATTGATGCTTTTGAATTATGGTGCTGGAGATGGTTATTGAATATACCATGAACTGCCAAAAGAACCAACAGATCTGTCCTATAAGAAGTGTAACCAGAGTGCTCTTTGGAAGCAAGAATGGCTAGACTACACCTTATGTATTTTGAACATGTAGTCAGGAGGGACCAATCCCTGGAGAAGGATGTCATTTTTGGGAGAATGGCATGTCAATGAAAAAATGGAAGACCCTCCACCAGATGGATTAACACAGTGTCTGCACCAACGGGCTTAACATAAATAAAATCATGTGCCTGGCACAGAATCCGGGAGTGTTTCATTCTGCTGCACATAGGGTCACTATGAGTCGGACCCAACTTGACAGCACCTAACAACAACAACATGTATGCAATAGAGTCTAACTGAGCCATAAAGAAGCACAAAATTATGTCTTTGTAGGAGAATGCATGGAACTGGAGAGCATCACATTAACCAAAATAAGCCAGACTCAGAAAGATACATCACATTTTCTCTCATGTGGAATCTAGATTACAAAAAAAAAAAAATGACGTGAAAGTAGAAGGGGGACTGTCTGGGAGGAGGAAAGGGACCAGTTGTGGGTCTGGTAACGAGAGGATAGTGGGCAGTGAATATGATCAATGTATGTGGTATATATATGAAAATATCCTAATGAATCCCGTTATTTTGTGTAATGAATATATGCTAATTTTAAAAATAGAGAACAGGAGCCGGGCACAGTGGCGCACACCTGTCATCCCAGTGACTCGAGAGGCAGAGGCAGGAGGACAGTAAGTTCAAGACCAGAGGCAGTCTGCATAATTTAGCAAGACCCTGCCTCAAAAAGTAAAATAAATGGGTGGGGGTGCAGCTCAGTGGTCCAGCACTTGCAAAGCATGCAGGCATGAGGCCCTGGGTTCAACCCCCAGTACCACAAAAAAAAAAAAGAAAAGAAAAGAAAAAGAAAAGAACAGTACAATAGAAATATTATTGAGGACCTTGTTTATATCTTATATAATTTGTTGTTAGGCACCATTGAGTCAGGCCCAACTTATAGCAACTTTATTTACGAAAGATGAAATATTCCCGGACACTGTGCCATGCCCTGCACTATGTCAGTGCTTCTCTGCTATTCATTCATAGGGTTTTCAATGGCAGATTGATTTTTTTGGAGGGAGTGGGTTGCCGGGTCCTGTTACCAAGCCTACAGCACCTGGTGTTCCCAGGTGGTCTCCCATCCAAATGCTAACCAGGCCTGACCCCAGTTAGCTTCCGTGATCTGGCAGGATCCGATGCCATTGTGGTACAGCTGCAGGTATCTTATATAATAGATATTATATATTAACATTTACCATAATAGGAAATAAAATTGAGAAATTTACACTATGTATTTATTATTTAAAATAACTATACTGAACCTACTACATATTAACAAATACTTTTATGAAAAATAACTTTTCTAAAACAAAAATATCTAGCGAAAAGAATGATATTGTTTTACATTTTTATAAATCTCTTTAGTGTCTGCCTAAATAGGCTACAAGTCAGTTTCCTACATGTGGTTCCGTATTAATTTGTTGAGATATCATACATCATGCAGCCTCTGGAAAACTCTTATCACCTGTTGCAGGTTTCTCTGCTTGAATGTCATTTTCTCAAGAAGGCTTTTCTTATTGCCCTGGATAAAATAATAGCAACCCTACCCCTCTCATCCTCTGTTCCTTTTTTTTTTTTTTTCCCCCTTCATAGGACTTATCACTATCTGATATATATTTGCTTCTTCAATTCTCTGTCTGTCTTCCTTAACTTGAATGTAAGAGCAGGGATTTTTGTCAGTTTTGTGCACTGCTGTATCTCTGACACTTCAGAATAGCATCTGGCCCAGAGTAGGTGATTGTTGAATAAATGAAATAACAAATGAAAGCATGCATGCAGTCTAACCTGTCCTTTATCCAGCGTATAATTGTTACCATCAACTAGAATTGGGATTAAAAGTATCATATAGGCAGATGCTGATGGTTCCATTTGAAGACTCAGAGGTCTTAGAATATTCACATACGTTCGCTTCTTTCTTCTACCCTTTCCCCTTTTCAGTCCCTTATTGAGGGCAAACATCTGGCCTTATTTATCTTTTTCCTCCTGTACCTAGTCTAGCACATTCCACTAAATAAGCTTTTAATAGATATTTGCTCCTGGCCTAGGAGGATATTGCAGTACTAGGGGATTGAACGCAGGGCTCTCCACAACTGCATCTCCAGCCCCTCTTATTTTTTATCTTGAGACAGGCTTTCACTAAGTTGCATAGGCTGCCTCTGGCTTCAAGCCTGCAGTCTTCCTCCCTCTACCTTCCAAGTCACTGAGGTTACAGGCGTGTGCCACTGTGCCTGGCATTTTTATTTTATTTTATTTTATTTTATTTTATTTTTGCAGTGTTGGTAATTGAATGCAGGGCTTCATCTATGCTAGGCAAGCACTCTACCACTGAACTATATCTCTAGTCCCAGATCTCAGTATCTTAACTTTTTTGTGCAACTTCAACACTTAGCACAAAGGTTGTCACCTAAAAGAGGCTTAGAAATATTTACTCCAGAAAGAAAAAAAATAAGTTAAATGAATTCATTGTCTGTACAAGATAGACAGTGTTCCAGGTTATATGCTGTTGTGTTATAAATTTCTCTAAGACATAGTTGTCTAAAACAATGTTGTTGTTGTTGTTGTTGTTGTTGTTGTTAGGTGCTATCGAGTCGTGTCCTATTCATGGTGACCCTCACAGGGTTTTCTTTTTTTTTTTTTTTTTTTTTTTTTTTTT